>JAGDQP010060521.1:0-12192 GCA_022664845.1 Lepisma saccharinum
TATTTTGTATATTTTCTTTCTGAAGCCGAAGTTGTGTGATAGAAGGAAATCAAGTGGAACCTATTTCTTTTAATTTGAGTAACGTAAAAGACCAATTAGCTACAGTCGTTAGATTGTGGGTCCATATAGCCGGATAGTTATTTAGTCAATCTTAGTTTTTCCTTCGAATTAATGCACGCCTTAGGTAATTTCTCGTTGAGACTTTACAAATGGCAGTATACACAATTGCAATTTCGCGAACAATGTGCGAAAATAAAGTTCGTGATTATCAACAAATCCATTAATCTGTTGTAAATCACCATTACTCCAGGTATTTTCTCATGTAGTTGCTCTACAGACAAACATCAGAATACACTGAAGGACCAATGGTATTGTAGTTGATACAGAAATAGCAACATAGGGTATGTTACGACAATATAAAGTCAATTACATAAACATGTTTTACTCAAATCTGTAAATGAAAGAATGCAATTTATATTTGCATCAATGAAAGGGAATATCAACGTGACAAAATGAAATGAATCTACGACAAACCAAGAAATGTGATTATATTTGCTTTCTTGATGGCTACGTGAAAATATCGATATATAATATTAGAGTGTATTTCTCCAGCGGCTGGCAAGATTGAGCGAAAAAGCAAGAGTCGTATATTGAGTTGAATCATATGTTGGCCTATTGTATTTGATATAGTTTGGTGTTCATCGATCAATTTTCACAGGAGTAAGAGCAGTATAATAAGTTTTGCATAATAAAGTAATATGTCTATAATTTTTGCAGTCAAGACAACTCATCGACTAGTTGCTTTTATTGGTGTGTAAAGCTTGCTACAGTAGTCAAATGGTATCATGGCTAAAAGAGGGTGAACTGTTCCAGTACTGACAGTTAGTGCGGTTAAAATGAATGAAAATGGTGGGAAGGCAAGAGGTTCACATAACACAAGAGTACCAGATCTCGCGCGAAAGTGATGAATGTAAGAAATGGGTTCCAAGAGATTTACAGAAAAAAACAACAGAAATTGTCTCTCGTTGCCCCCTCAAAGAACATTCGCTTAGTAGAACCATAACAGATAAGGAAGAACAAGCAAAGAAGGAATGAACTCAAGAAAATAAACGATCTTCAAAGTCCTTCAACACCGTTCTGTACCGTCAACTTCTATTACAACAAATGAACATCATGGGAGCATATTTTGCCGGGGCTGTGGTAGATGCTTGAGGATGTCTGTGTTCTGTGCAAGAACTGGGGAAATTGGTGTCATGAGGACTGATTGGTTTATGAGGGAAAGAACCTCTTTATTCGTGGTTGGTAGTAAGTGCGTACTCATATCGTTCATCAACAGTAGACAAGGAGTCTCTTTTGTTATTTCTTTCTATATTTCAGAAATGAGATTCGTTTCCACTTTTTCACTCTCATACGTTTAGAAGACATTACAATATACCGACACGGAAATTTTCATGAAAAACAAAGAATTGGTAAAATATAATATATTTGGTGAGCCCTCTAACTTCCATATGTGGAGTGCAATCAAGTAAAGACATTTGTAATAAAAAACATGCAATTTTCTTATATTTACTGCTAATTTACTACTAAATCAAAATATCTTTTCCGATTAGGTTAACTGCATAATTAAGTTGCAAATGTGTTAGTTTGACTCACATCACTCAAAACCATTGTAATAATGGTTACGTTGTACAGTTCCTTCGACGCCTAGAATAGTATTGTTGTAACTCATCAAATATTTTAAACCATTATTGTAACTCATATTGTACATGTGTTTAACTATATCGACTAAAATAACTCTTTTCTACACGCTATAAAATATTACAGCTAATAAAATCATAACAGGTTCGGATAGTATTGCTAACATAAAATCAATGTGTCTCCTGGTCGATATGTTAAATTATGATTTGTTGTTAATAACATGAATAGGAAGAGGACCACAATGGCTTTGTTGTACAGAGATTATCTCAGATGTTTTGAGTTGTCGGTTAGACCCAAGCTCATATGCTGTGGGCTTTTTGATGGACAAGTACTCTGTGAGTGGTTTTTTTTTTAGTTATCACGTTTTCTCCTACTTTTTTCATTCCACCAAGTCTCCCATAGTCCCTGAGCCAAAACTTGCCAAAATACCTTAGATAAAAGTCAATCTAATTTCAATTTAATGTATAGGAAGGCATAATGTCTCGATGTTGGAAGAGAGTGTATTCGAAACATAAAGGGAGTGTTGCGGGACTGTTGACGAGAATCGCATTAAAACGTTCAGATGTTGTGACGTCTATGGAGATATGAAAAATGATATGTCCTAAGTTTGACAACTTCTTCGCCCTAAAGCTACGTACACTTCATATATGCCGCTAGCATAATCAGAGGTCTCTGTAGGTCATTCTTTCATCCATGTCTCATTGATATGATTACACTATTGCTAGTGCGATGCTTCTACGACACAGATTTCCGTTGTAAATAGGTTATTTGTATTATTGAGGGTAATATATTTAACATGACAGACTATATTGGAAATATTACTAGTACTCGAATTGTTCTACGTGCTCCCCACTTCACTTCCTCCTGTTGCGACTGGCAACGCGAATGTTTGTCTTGCAGTGTTTCAAAGGTATGGATTATCCAATAATGTACCAGAAATGCGGATATGTCTGAAAACTTTAAAATACAAAATCATCTATATAACAAGGGGGGAAACTTGGTGTTTTCCTGCTGCGCTTGAAATAAAACTTATATCCAAAGAGTGGAAGCATATAAGGGACTGAAAAATAACACGGCAAGCAAGCATACACCTTTATTTTCAGAAGTACAGTTTAACATAGCAAAAGTTTCAGTAGCATAATCACAAATAATATATAGAAGCAATCAAGGTTTTTATACATATATAACATATATCAAGAGTTGAAAATTGATTTACATTTACAGAATTCACTTGCGGTGTTTAAGTTACAGTTAACAAGATCATTAATTATATCAAATGTAACAGAAGTCTTCGCGAAATAATTTTTTATGGCAAAGAAATTACCAATTCTGTATCTAGAAAGTTTCCTTTGGGGACATGTTAAAATTTGCCGCTCTTTCCATCGTTTTTAGCCAAATAACACGACCTGCCGACGCGACGGCCACAACATTGTCTCGCATTCAGCAGTGTACTTTTGTTGTCTTCTCTGGAGCCTGTCGTCACATCGTCGGATCATAATCGTAAATACGGTCGTAATTGTAATATGCTAAATTCGATTTTTCTTCACTTTTACTGTGAAAAACATTCTTATATTATAATATCTATTATAATAGGTGTGTTAGGAAGGCCAGGTTAGGTTCTTTTCTTTTCATTATCTCCGATAGGACGTCGTCATTTAAAACGTTGTGTTACGACTGTCTTTACTATTATGGTCAGCGTGTGCTATTACTAACTCCAGTAAGACAGTAGACCTTCCTATCTGACTTGACTCGCGGCTTTGAATTTTAGAGATTAAGGTAGGTTGTATGGAATAACATAAAAATGTGTTAGCGCGCCGGTATTAAATTTTTTAACGTTTACGTCTATTTCAATTTTATATGCGATTTTATATTAGCTTTTATTTTTTATTTTTAGCTTTATCCTTACCTCTAAACGTGCCGTCTGGGCCGCTTCTGCCCTTTCACTCCCCGAAACACTGTAAAATTCTATTGCAAAATAGGCATGTAATAGAATGTACAATAAACGTACGTTCTTCAACAACTATTTTTCATCCATGTTCTTAGAGTAAGTAACTACACAGCAAATTCTATTCCTAGAAAAACGTTGTTAAGCTTAAACAATTGTGTTTTAATATTCCACAATTTGTAGCCCTACACTTAATAAGTAAAAAGTCACTAAAAATAAGGTTTGAGATCTTACCACATCGAAACATAACCAACAATCTTCATATGGTTTTGCTGAAATAATGGTAGATTACCTACTTTATAACTTAAGTAATCTTTAGTATGTTGTCACTGAATAGAATAACATTATTTCCATAGTATTAGGTGCCGATCATGAGTACCCTGTTTCCAATAACAGGGTACTTATGATCCTTAATACTACCCTGTTTCCAATAACTGTTTTATTTTTTTATCAGTAATTGAGAAGTTCTGTGGAAGAACGGCTTAAATCAGAAAACACAGTTCTTAGGAGAAAGGGTTCGAAAGATTTAGATGTGAGTTTACCAGATTTCCTGTGCCTGAAAATGTTACTAATATCCCTAGGAAGGCAGTGCATGAATCACACGGAGGTTATATTAATCCCTGATGGTAATATAATAAAACTAGAAGTTAAGCCATTTTTCCATTGAGGGAATTTTTGGACGGCGTATCTGCACCAAACCTGGAACGAATATTCTTGGACATCCCAGAGAAACGACTGTCAGGATTGTCAGATACACAACAGATCTAGTTGTCAGTATTGCCACTTTATGGTAAATGTAATATAACAATAGCTTCTATACTGTTTAACGGATCTGCACCAAATTTACAAAAATATTCTTCATAATACACACAGGACGGTAGGGAACAGTCTCAATTAAATGTACTCCATTTGTCAATACTGCCAAACTTAACTGCAATTTGAGTTTTCAAAGATTACTGCCAATGCAAAGGAATTCTATACTATTTCAGGTATTCCCACCAAACTAGCATCAATACTCTTTGAGACCGTAGGCAATAAACTAGGTGACGGTACCAACCAGTAAAGCATCCGAGATGTCAGCCGATAAAATTGAAGTTCTGTAAAGGTTTCCACTCGTTCTGAATATCTACACAAGTGTGTATTACTAACAGTTCGACGGAAGAATAGATTGTGCGGCACCCTACTCTTAATTGTTTGCACTTATGTATATAATTCACTTTCAGGGTGTTCATGTGTTTGTTTGAACATTATACAATTCTACACCTCTTGACGGATTCGAACGAAATTCATTACATATATTCCTTAGGACCTAGAAGGATTAACTAGCTTCAAAATACTGAAATGGGGGAACAGGGGTGTCGGTTCAATAAATTAATAGACCATGAATGTCAGAAATATTCCTATCGGCGGGTTGAATACCCTGAAGTGGGTCAATATGGAAATTCTTCCTTTCAATTGATTAGCAACGGCTATCCTAGTTTTTCGGTTCGACACTCCGCAGAGGTGGGGTATAGGGACAAGAAACCTTTGGATCCTGCACCAATGAACGGTCAAATCATCTGGTATTTTTGTTTGAGATTTAATACACCTAATAGCGGAAAAACGACTTAACCCGGATTAAACTGTTCTTTCACAGAACTCGTCAAAGAATGCTCGTTAGCGTGTTGATAGAAAACATCTTTCGTCTATTTGACCCTAGTAACAAAACCTTATTAAAGATTTCTCGTCGTCACAAGAAAACATTAATATCACGTAAGTTCAAATATTTTAGTTTAGTACTGAATTACTCAACTTGTGAAATTTGAAGGAACGTTTCCACTTTGAGGTATGGACATCTTAAATTGTATTAACACCACCAAATATGTCACTATAACGCTGAAAACCTGTAAAGAGAAAATCTTTTAAAAGGGAATCATAAGATTTACAGAAAGTTATTTCCGAAAGGAATACTCTCACTTTACCACTTAAAGCATGAAAAGCAATTACTTATGAGGTGCTTGAACCATATATTGCTGGAACAATTAATAACTAGGATATGACAGTGGATATGTTTATAAAAAATCGAATTATAATAAGCTGTTCTGAAATTTTAACATGCAATAACATGAAGCTCTTAAAACTATTCATTTAGTTTGGTTTCTATAGAAACTATACGTTCGTATCATTTGGAGTAAAAAGGTTAGAAGAGTTAGGAGAAAATCATCATTCTTCTTAAAGGTACTAAGAACAAAAGCAATAAAAAGGATCCATATAAATATCGATATTTAATACCATTCGTTTTCTCCAATGGTAATTAGTAGATGACGAGTTTATTATGCATAGGTATTGGGTTAAATTCAAACGTTACTCTGTCTTCTACTAGAGACACTTTTCTGACTCTGTTTTATTATATTTTATAGCCTCTATATTAACGGTTCGTCTTGGTATTGATGAATATTTTCAATCAATTCGAGAATTCGAAAACTAGATTACATCTTTAGCCAAACACTTATTTGTTTTTGTTCGATTTGAAGAACATTTTTATGACTTATTTCTCGTTTCTTAACCCTCGCATGTCCAAGCCAAAAATCTTACGTAAAGGTTGAAGTGGGGGACCTAAGTGACCCCATCAAATATTTTTAGTTCATATGTTTTTGTTGCACAAACCTATCACATTGATTTCGTGTACATGATTATCGAATTGTTGAATTGTACTTAAGGCTGGATTTGCTTCTAAAATGACTGCTAACAGAAGTTTTTTTAAAAGTATATTTGCAATACATTATATGTACGTGTTTTAAATTTTGCGAATAAGGTTGTATTCAAAGACTATATAATGAAGAAAACAAAATTACTAAACATTACTCTTATCAACGACTTACTAGGTCTTGAACTTTCTCGAAAATTATAGTAGGCTACTTTAGGTCACTCACTATGTTCACAAGCGAGATCGAAATTTTTGATAGCGTGAACTCATAGAGTGGGATACCTTAGTTCCCCCATAGCCTGTAACTCGTTAACAGAATATAATTACAAAATAATTTGCAGGTTAAATACAATGTATGAAAATATTAACATAACCAAAGAGTCAACTTAGGATCCAACTGGAAAACTTTTAGTGGTGCCAAAAGTGAAGTATCACTTCATGAGTTTCTGGGAGTAGTGGCTTTGCCCAAAGGGGACATTTACCCTCTCGAAAAGAAAAGGATAGAAAAAAATCCTTAGTATCTAACGATTAAATCTTCGGTGGGAGGTTACCCCAGAACTGACCCCCTACTACCAACACCCCCTCCCCATAAAAAGTTAAAACAATACGACAAAAAGAGGAATCATTCTGCCCTTATAAGTTTCCTAAAACCCATTAGGGTACCCTTCCCATCCGTCCCGTCCCGTAATCAAGTGTTCCCCTGATTTCTAAATCGAAGAAATGACTTGGATCATTGTTGGTACTAGACCAAAACCTATAATAGTACTAAATACATAACAAAACCAAATAAGTAGTGTGTGACTAAAACTTTGAGAGCTCGCGCGTAATTCGAGTTACGAATTCGGAAATGAACGGAATGGAAAAGGAGCTGAGCTCATTAGCACAAGAATGTAAAAGAGGAAAGATCGGTGAAATTGAAGAGCACAGTGCAACAGCAACAAACCCATAAATTAAAAAGTCAAGGGAAAAGATAAGGAGAAAGCAATTGAAAGTAACAGTTTCAGTGTCGACAAAAGAAAAATTGGAACTATTTCAAAGTATAATTATGGAGGTTAATAAAGAAATGGAAGAATGAACAAAAAGGAAAACGCGAAAGCAAACGCTCCGAGAAATCGGATAGAATGAAATAGCAATACAAAGATCGCAAAGCCAGAGCTCGCTTAGCCAGAAAAGCGAAATGGAGCTTGATTTGAATCTAAGAAAGAAGAGGAAGACAATCCCCGGAAGAAAAATCAACCAATAGTCCAAAAGAGAAGGAAGAAAAGTAAAATAAGATGAAGAACAGATTTCCATGCCTGAGCTGGTTGAGCGAATATCAATGCTGGAAGAAGAATGTTGGCGCTAGAAACACAAAATGAAGCTAATGAAATAATACACAAGGCTGAAGGAGAACGAGAAGATATAAACAAGACTGGATAAAAAATTGGAATATGTACAACAAGAAAATCACAGACTGGAGAGGGAGATTGAGCGTAAACGAAACGATGAGATTTATATGGAATCAAAAATAGCCGAAATGGATGCTCACCTAAATAGTCAAGAAAAAAGAAGAAAAATAGTGGGAAGAAGCCGTTTCGAATCTTCAGAGTGAAGCAGGAACGCCCCACCAAAAAAGTGGACCCTTTAAGAAAGAAATAGAAGATCTAAAAATGAGATCGGAAGAATCGAGAAAATAATCGATAGAGAAGCTACAACTATCACAAAAACAAACTGATTGAGGACAATAAAACGTAGCACAAACTGACATTAATAATAAGACCGAAGAAGGACCAGACAGCTCGTGATATTAGAACGAATCTTACCAAAATTGTGAAAAGGAGTGACAATATTAATTTTAAATAAACGAAGCGAAGACTGCGTTAATTGTTCATCTTGCTACAAAAGATGATGAAAAAAATTGAGAAATGGACAAGCTACGAAACAAAAGTGAAAATGAGGAGAGAGATGATTTAATAATATATTATAATGTAAATAGGTATAATTGTAAGTGTTTATCAATCATACCAAGTAGGGAATTTTTTAGTAGACTTAGAACTATTACTACGTTTTTTAAAAGTCTTGTAAATACTGGAAACAGAAAGAATATCAACATTCCTGCAATAGCAATGGGTCTTTGGAAACTACCCCCAAAAGATGTCTGTAATATTGTAGAAAGATTGAAAATTGAAGTTAAAGAAGTGGGCTTTACATTGTATTTAATTGATAGAAACGTTATAAAAATATTTGAAAATCCATTAAGCAACCACAAGAACACAGACGTGACTGACAAAGAGAAAAATAAATAAGAATATCAAGATATACCTGCAAACACTAGCCATAACGAAGGAAAACCTGATGAAAGGGTTATACGAAAGTTTAAAGAGAGTGGAAGACATGGATCCCGAGATTCTCGAGGAATAAGAAACAAGACGGAACGACAGGAGACAAACATAAATTGGAACCTCCGTTGATCTTGGAGGATCTTAAACAGAAGATGAAACGGAGGAAAAAGAACAACGAAAACTTGGAAAACATGAATTCTACTATCCGCAATCATGTATGGAGGATAACCATATATTAGCCAGACTGGAAGAATCCAATATATTGGCAACCTTAAGTGCTTTGGTCAGAAATTTACATCTGAACGGGAAGAATATAGCCTTTTGGACCATAGATGATATAAACAGAATACAGTTGAAATCAGATGGAATCCTAACGGAACCAGATGAGCTCCTTAAATTAGTTGACAGAATCTTCTAAAGAGGAGAAGAAATTTTAGATTGGAGAGGGTGTATAGGCAATTTGTAATGGGAAATGATAGAATTGTTTTTAATCCTCAAGAAAAAATTGCTGCATGCTACGTTTTTGTCACCCATGACAAATTCGGAATTGAGAATCACCCATCTAAATGCAGATAGGGAGTAAATAGTGAAGACAGAAGCATGACAATTTTGTGGACGGTAACAATATGGATATATTATGTATTCAAGAGCCCTAAGCATAGAGTAAAAATAATTGGCGTGCCAAAAGACGCTCATGTGGTAACGAGTGCCGAGGACCCTATGTTGGGGACGGTAGTGTTAAGTAATCGAAAAAATCTGTACGTTACGATTATGACTATCTTTTGTGACTGTTTGGTACAGATCTTAATTTTTACATAATTAAATGTAAGTTTCACTCTTAGTGAATATTTACTTCCAGTTCAGTATCGAGGCACCATTCTTTAAAAATAAATTAGACTTCATAATCAGCAAATTCAGAGATATACGAATTATAAAATTGGGAGATTTTAATGATTAGTCTCCACTTTGAAAGTGCTCGGAGACTGACAATAGAGTGGTATTAGTAGAAGAATTCATTCAACAATTCAACCTACAGGTATTTGCCAACTTTTCGGGGCAGGGCAGAAGCGGAGTTAAACATTGACGTAACAATAACATCTGACAAAATGGCATTTAAGTTTGCTGATTAGAGGATTGAGGACTCAGTAACATAAAACAGTCACAACTTAATATGGTTTAAAGTCCAAAAGGAAAACGAAGAAGAGGAGGAGGAAATGGAAGACGATTTCATACGATCTGAATAGAATAAACTGGAAAAAATCATTAAAAATCTCAATCTTCCAGAGATTGAAAGAAATAATAATTTGAAAGAATTAATTGAAAAAATAGAGAAATAGACAAGAGAAGGTATTACTGGTGCCGCGCCGCAGAGAAAGCCAGGAGTAAAGAAAATGGAGTGCCTTTTTGGCCACAGAGATTGAAAATGCGAAAAGAAGAAGCAGAACAGCGGGGAAGTGCTATAGTGCGGCTGGGTATTATGCACAAAGACAGATGAGGTTGACGAAAATAGGGAAACCAAAGCAACATATGAAAAACTGCTATTAAACACTAAGAAACAGACATGGAAATCGTTTCTCGAGAAAAAAAAACCTACCTCTGGACACGTGGGACATACCATATAAGCTAATTATGCAAAAGATGGGGTACGGTGATGACCTAGAAGTTGTGACATCCGTAAATAGCTGAAGAGACTTAGAACGGAAATCAAACAAAATTACAGAAATACTTGCATAGTAGTGCGCCAAAAATAAATTAAAGGTATCAGATGGAAAAAACAAATTAATGTTATTCAAAGGTAAATTAAGTTGGGAAGGGGTACAAAAATACATATTTACGAAAGAGTAGAATATTTCAAATATCTAGGCATTATATTAAAAATGAAAAGCCAAACTACAGGAAACACACTAGAGAAGTCACGGTAAGCATTAAAAATAGAGTAGAAGAACAAACTTGTAACAATAGCCGAACAAAATTATATATTTGCCCTTAAGAATGTTAATACTATACCATTATTCAATTATTCGTTCCATAATAGCATATGAAGCTAGCGTACGGGGACATAGAATTCAATACATCAAGAAATCACTAGAAGTAAACAGAGGACAAAGGGTACCACTGCTCCGATCAACAGGGGCCTTAAGAACAACATCGACAGAGGCATTCCAGGTTGCGACGGCGACTCCATCCATCCACCTACAAATTAGACGAATGGCGGCGAGTTACTTGCTGAAAAGTAACAATCCGGAAAAAAGTAGTAACAATTTATGGACAGAGGGTTGAGGATTTACACCAACTCAGAAGAGATATGGTTGAAGAATGGCAACACAAATGGAACAGATCAACAAAGGGAAGAAGAGTCTACGAACTCTTTCCCTCAGTGAAGTAGAGATTAGAACTAGGTGATCTGGTGATATCTCAGGGGTTAATGCATTTCATCACTAGACATGGCCCTCTATAGGGACAAACTGCATCTCTTAGGCCTGGTGGAATCAAATCTGAGTACCCAATATGCTGCACCCACGCCGGTACATATAGTTCCGGAATGTTGAGAAACAGAAGACCTCGGTAATAATGAACGAATTGAACTAAAAACATGAATACATTCGATGCTTTGAGAAATCCAGAACATCGAGACATTTTATATAGACTAACAAACAAATTCTCTATATACAACTGGAAGAAATATATAAACAGATAAAGATTAATGGAAAGTAGGAAAAAGTGTAAAAGTAATGTGTTTACGTGCTAAAACGGTAAAGGTATACTGTTCCCCTTGGATTTCCGGGGAGTGAACTATAACCGGCGCCGTGGTGATGGAAGTGTATTGTCGTGTGTGTGTGTAGTGAAATGTAAAAAATGCTGGAGAATAACAAAATACTTAAAAAAACGTAGTGTTGAACTATCAAATATACAAGGAATCTATACAAATATATAGAAAACAATATCCTAAAGACAAACCATGATACAAAACATTGTCAGCATTAAATGAATAATGACAGACAAAAACTCTGAAACTTGTAAATAGGTAACATCGAAAACAACATCAGTGTAGGGCATCGGGCCCTGTATAATGATATGAGAGACAGGTGGAGAAGCCAAACGATACAATAACCGCAGGCGAAAACTTAAACAAGAGAAACACAACAGAAAAGTCGAGCAGGAAAAGCACAGGAGAAGAGGCAAACAAGTAAAGCACAAGTAAAATGCCCCGAAAATTTAGCCTAAGAAACATAAAAACAAACTCAAAGGAAGATTCATTTAAACAAGCTAGAGTCAAATAAAATAATGTATACCATTGTATCATTGCACGTCCCGATGAGGTGAGGAGAATAACGTCTGGGAGCAGACTCGAGTCTACATGTTATGTGTATATATCCAAACGTTTTGTGTTGTATTATATGTTATGCGTTTCTTTAATTTAAGTTAGAAAGATAAACTAGAAACGAAAATCTCCTCCCAAATGAGCAAAAAGTCTAGATTTCATGAAGATGCTAGACTAAAAGTAACCCTGAAACCACCTCTTGGAAAGGAAACAGAAGAAC
>JAGDQP010060524.1:0-12191 GCA_022664845.1 Lepisma saccharinum
CACTAAAACTACTGCCTCTAGAAAATGTTACTAATACCAGATACTTGTTGGTATTAGTAACAAATTAAAATTTATATTGTTATTAGTATATATCTCCTCCTTAAAATTTTTCTATCCAAGTACTTTTCAACACTGTTTGTTACTCAAAATTCCTTCGTTTCACAGAACATCGACAGTCAGAAGGGAGCATATGGTATTAATTGGTTGATTGGAGAAAGTAAAAGGAGACGGGATCACAATGGTAAAACCTACGCACACGTACTTTTACCACCATAAACCCACATATCATCAGCAAGGATCGATAATACGATCCCTAGAACCAGAGATGAGCGCTTTCGCTGTTGTGCCGTCGCGTCCGATAGAACTGGTTGTACTAGTGATTATGTGTCTGATAGACTGCATGAGGAGAATATAAATAGATAATCTTATCTTAGATAATTTCAGGATTCACAGCGGAGTGAACAAGACGATGCTTTAGCATCACACTGTTTAGCTTTACGTTGTAATTTGATATTTTGAAAATTAAAGTGGACAAAAAGGGACTACCATTGATGGTTTGAATTAACTGTTCGTTTACGCGGATGATGCATATATATAAGAGAGAATGAAATAGATGTACTACAAAGCACCACCAATGTCTTAGTGGAAGCGTGCGATAAGGTATGTCTACAAGTAAACATAGATAAAACAAAATACATGATAGGAACCTGAAACATAAGGAATGAAAGAAATACAAACTTAATAATTAGGAATGAGATCATAGAGAAAGTAAATAAATTTTAATACTTGGGAGCATAAGTAACTAGCAGACATCAGGTCACGGAAGAAATAAAAAGTTGGTTAGTATCGGGCAATTCATGTTTCTACTCAGTCTAAAAGCTTCTAACATCGCGATAATATCAAAGAAATTGAAACTGAAAATATACTGTGCGGTTATTCTGCCCATATCTTACGTTTGCGAAAGTTGGAGTACGACCTTAGCAGATACAAATAAATTACGCGTGTTTGAAAATATGGTTTTGATATGAAAGATATACGGGCCGAAACAGGATGAGCTGACTGGAGAATGAAGTAGACTGCATAATGAACTCAACGGACTGTACGATTCACCAGATGTAAAAATAATTAAATTGCGACGACTAATGTGTGCAGGCCATGTTGCTTGGATGGGTGAAAACAAATTATTTTATCCTTGTTAGAATGCCGGATTGAAGGAGATCATTAAGAAGACCAAGACGTTATTGGGAGGACAATATTAGAAGGGGTTTTCGAGAAGTAGGTGTTCGTGACGAAAACTGGCTTGATGTTACTCTGGATAGAATGCAATGCCAAACTTTGTTACTGCGGTGATGAACTTGCAAGATCCATAATCCATAGTGAGTGAGAGGGTTATATTCTATATGGTTGGTAGATGCTGTATTAATAATTGTGTGTTGTGAAGAAGTTATATTTGACGTAAAAGTGTAATCACTTTATATATTTATTCTGTTCCTCAAAATGCTGAAGTATCCGTGAAAATCGCACATACTATATTCCTTATAAATTTCTTATTAGTGTTTAGTGTGAGAGTTGCTTTGACATTAAAAGTTGCCGTATCTTTTCCTAAATCCCAGTTAGGTATCCATGATTTATCTATCCTCTTTAATATGGGTAGTAACATTTACGGTCATCATTCCGTTTAAAAGTTCTTTTGCGTTGATATTTTCAGATAAATTTCTGTTACAATTTGATGTAATTATTAAGAAAGATTTCACTATACTGTATTTCCTTTTATAAACGTTTCGTCTTCTTTTTTTCAAATTTTCATTTCGTTTCCTTTTCTACAAATAGGTCCATACACATATTAGGACTTCATACTTTGTTCAATTTTACTCAAACCTTATATGTTTTCATGCTGAGATTTAAGGCATTGCAAAACCTGTTTCCACTTACATATTTTATCTTTTTCAGTATTCATGCTCTAAGCAATGTAATTTATTTTTTTGTAAATCAAATTCCTTCCGCGATACGTTGTGTCGAATAGTTTAAATTTATTTTATCAATAATTAAAAACATATAAATAATATTATACAGATGATCTCGGGATATCAGCCAGGTGAAGTCCGACGATAGAGCCTGGCTGATATCCCGAGAACATCTGTATAATATTCGCCGCAGGAAAGCTTCAATTCTTATTTCATATAAATAATATATTTAAATCAATCATGAAAGTTTGTTCATGTAATGCAGTATGAAGAGTTTTATTTCTTTAAAATTTGTGACCAATAAAGATTATTGACATCATTAATTACCGACTTTAGAATTCACCTTGTGTATTGTATATCCCGAAATTAAAACATAAAATTAACTCTTCTCAATTTTTGTTATTCTCAGTAAATATTAAGAATGCTTAAGACGCATATTAAATATTAAGTAAATGCTTAAGAATCTAAATGTATCATATCCAACAGCAAAATCATTACATTCCCTACCCTATTATTGATTTTGTGATTTCAGTTTTGGAAAAAGTAATATGGTAACAACAATTTTTCCAGCATTGGAGACTTATTACACTCGGAAAACAAAGAAAAAATTTCAAATAAAAATTGTGTTTGTTATGTCAAATGTGTGAGAGTACTTAAGGCAGGATTTTCTTTCTCCTTTCAGATGTTCCTTAGAACGATGATAGCTCTGTTTGTATCGACGATGATTTACCCTCAACTCTAGATCCTCTAAAAACGGATCCATCCAGGGAGGAAGAGCCTTTTGTAAGATATAGAAATATTGGTGATTCACAGCAATCCAAGTACGAAGACAGAAGACGAATTATAAGGAAAAATATAAATCTTAATCCCGTCTAATGAATGTCTTAGTGAACTGAATAGTCCTTTTTTTTACTTTTCACTTCAACCCTGAGCCCATTCAACTAATAGTTGATCAAACACGTCTCTGCCTCTCACAGAAAATACCTATGAAACCGATATAACTATATACGTTTGATGTGGAAACGTTTTTTTGGTTCCCTTTTGTGGATGTAAATTATCAAGTTACTAGGATCACGTTTGAATTGGAATGGTCGCTAGTCGCTACTACATTCCCAAGTTTCATCTCTAATTACTTTGAACCGCTGGGAAGAAAGAAATAATAGTAGCATTTCAACGATAATTCTACACAAGTGCCTCGCGATCAACGAAAGTACGACAAGAAGCATATGATAAAGCGGTTATTACAACACATCATATCACAGTGGTTGAATGTTTCAGTGGAGGAGAGCTTTAATGTTGATGAACAAATCTGTGCATATAAAGGAAGAAGTAACACTAAAATAATACAATCCTAAACAAACAGCCCCTTGAATTACAAACTTTCTGTTCTTTCTGCTGTAAGTGGCCTATATTACAACTTCGAACTTTACGCTGGTAAAGATAGTATAGTTCTTCCTGGTTAAGCGGATTGTTGTGATTATCCAAATGTGATTGTTAGACTTACTTTGTATGCTGAATAAGGTAATTGTGCCCATTATTTCAACAGCCATCCACTACAAATTTTCCTTTCCTAGAATAGCACTTATAGCGTTGTTACATTTCGAATGACCCTTGTTCCTTTGTGTAACCTAATCAGTCAGAAAGACCTGAAGAAAATAAGCATAGGTTCATGTGAAGAAGTTACTGGGATGCTAGATGGGAAAGAAATATATATATCTTGGTAATATTACAATCCAGTAAATTTCTGTCTACAGTTTTGCTGGGAGTCAAAAAGTGTAGAAGATGGTTCTCTTCAGGAAACATTTTCAAAAAGATTGATTTTACTACCATCATTGCAATTTACAACAAGAACATGGGATAAGTTAAGATACTACATTCACTTATGCCGTTGTACAAACCAGAATTAGTTTAAGTAAAAGGTTATTTTCGACTTTATACCCACATTCTATACTTTGATTTAGCTTCCGAACGAGTTTCGTTTCGTCTGGTAAAGTTAAAACAAGGTAAACTTTCAGGTGAGTTTACTTCAGAGCAGAAGTTGCAGAGTGTCTTGTATTGAACCAGACGTTTATATTTTTGTGTCAACTAGTATAGCATTTGGAAGTATGTTTATTTTGAAACAAATAATTAAACAATTAATTGTCAACAAATAAATCCTTGGAAGTTCTTAAGTTCTTACATTCGCTTTTATTAGACTAATAGAAACAGTGTCAAAAATGCTAAGATGAGAACACGCCCTGAGTTTATAGACAAAAGAGGCCAATTAAGAGACTAAAAAAAAATCGGACAAATTTGTATAAAGATTGAATTATTTTTATAAACTGCACTACAAGTATGGATGTAAAATTAATTTCATTAAAAATATTTTTTATTTGGGGACCCGCCTTCCACCCCTGTCTCTCTGCATTCTTTGCACAGAACAGGTTGTGTACGTTCCGGGACGTATAGCACGAGCAGTTGTTCGCTCTCCCCATTCTGGGACAGGCTGTCCCTGGAGAATCTTGGAGTGCCAGAATCCCGGCACTCCAACAAGCTCCTATGTTCCTTCAGTTTAGACTTCAGGTGTTGCGGGATGGACTTTTGACCAGAGATCCAAGGTTCACCTGGTATTTAGTTCATATTTAGAACATTTGCTTGGGGGGTTTCCATACCTACTATATTTGTAATTTTATTATAAAAGGAAACATTGATACATAACATTTACGAGAAACACCTTGACAACACACGGGCTTCACAATCACAACACAAACATAAACTTGCTTCGGCATCTGAGAGGGGAATTTTAGAATCGGATTGCGCGTGGGAATGTTGTATCGTCCACAAAGTTTTTTCCGCTTAACCTTTCTAGTCTTCTTCTTAACTGTTATCTTCCTCTTTCTCACTCACCATAGGGTTTAGGTTGTTTTCACTTGCCACACTATCACTTCATTTACACTTGTATTCCTTGGGAGGATAGGAGGATTGGCAAACCATAGCCGTAGAAAGGATGTTCTCCAACAAAGTTTGTATGTATCTACCTTTGTTCTCCTTACTAGGTTTCTCTCCATTTCCACCTTAGATTCCTCTTCTGCTTTTCCACTCCATCAATCAGTCATTTGGTCACACATACACTAGGCTATTTTACTGTACGCTTCCATTCCGGGTTCCGAAATGTAAGTGCTGTTTGGTTGATAAGTATTTTAATTATTATATGTTATACTTTTTCATTACACTTTCCCGCCACCACATTTACTCAACACGCACAGGAGTTGTTCCGGAGTTCCTGCACAAGGCACTCTAATTTGCCACTGGCTTCCAGCGGCCAATTATTCACTTTATTTGCTGATAACCATGTTCTTATTAGTTGTTCTGTAAAGTTTTATTTAGGCTACTTATTCACTTTTGGGTTGTTTTTAATATACCTGGGTGGTTATTTGTCCACGTTTAGATGCATAATGTTCGTTCGAGATGCTTGCTCTGCACCCGCCCGACGCCGCATGCACACGACAAGCTCACGCTTCACGAAACACACAATCGTTAATCTTCTATATTAAGCTTATTTATCCATATATCTATGTCATCTTTCCCCTCATAAATTTATCTTTGTAGTACATTGAGATCTTTGATGTCAGCTCCTGATAAGGCGAGTCCCGGTGTTCGCAGGACCACTGCTGCGTTTACATACTTATTCTATTTCTTAGATACAATACCAAATGTTAAGTTTCGGTACATCTTAGTACTATATGTTCTGGTGCAGATATTGTATTGCAGGTATGACATAGATTATCTTCAACACTTTTAAGTTATCTTAGTTTCTGGCGGTATGGACCGTGTCCGTGAGGTAATGTATCATTCCTCTACTGGCTTGCAGTTGCACCTAAAATCTTCCAGACACTTCCGGAAAAATGCCATAGAGACTTCTCGCTTTCGGGTTGTTTTCCAAAAAACGTTGCCATGCACGGATTATTTCCCTTGATATTTCTTCTTTATTGTTGATTTCCGTACATATGATTTATCTTATTTTGTCGTTGTTTTTTTTTCAGACAGTACATGGCTCCGTGATGTTTAATTTGAAGATGCATCGGCAGGGTTGCGGTCGCTACCTGGAGTGCTTCCACCGGAGTGGTTCGATAGGCTCCAGTTAGCCTTATTAGCAATTGCCTTTGGGCTCTGTTCACTATTTGAGATTGTTTTATATCATCCATCCGGTAGCTCCAGACACTTCCGGCGTAACACATTAATGCTCTAATCACTTGGTCGTGGTGCATCCTCATAATTTTTGTTAGTATTTCTGGTTTATTCGTTACATTTGTTGTATGTTCCCTAAAATGTAGTTTTTCGTCTACTATAAGACCTAGAAATTTAATGTTTCCCTCTTTTTATTGATTTATTATTAATTTTAATTACGGGGCCCCGGTTAAAAGTTAGCTTTCCTTTAAATAATACATAGGCCTACTTCGTTTTTTTCTGCTGAGGTGGTCAATTTGTTAATGCTGCACCACGTTACCATTTCGTTGACGATTGTATTAGCTTTTTGTTCCAGATTAGTTCTACTACTACCTTTTAGTACGACCGTAAGATCGTCCGCATATCCTACCACAGTTTCCACCTCTTGCAGTTTAGCATCTCCAGACATGGGTGGAATGTTATGTCCCAGAATATGCGTCCCAGGACCGACCCTTGAGGACATCCGCTTGTGGGCGCCTTCCACACAACGCCATCAGCCGTGTTGACATCAATTTATCTATTTATGAAATAGTTATTAACAAGCTTCCATAGGTCTGGATGTATCCTGAGATTGTTCTCTGATAGGTCACGCAACCACATGTTATCAAATGCTCCTGATATATCGAAGAAGATACCCATTATGTATTTGCAGTATTCAGTCCGTATTTGCTTTATCTTCTCACATAGCTGCTTGATTGCATCATCCGTCGATTTGCTCTTTCGAAACCCAAATTTTAATTTGCAATCTTCTAGATTCTCTCTTTTTCGTTAATTCTCTTTACTAAAGTTTTTCAAAAATTTGGCTAACAACGTTTAAAATGCAAATCGGACGGAGGACTTCGGGTTTGTCTTATCTTTGTCTTCTCCTTTCAGTACGATGACTAATTTTGCTTTCTTCCACGAGCTTGGTAAGACTCCTTGTTTAAATAATTCCCCGAATAATCTTGATAAATATGGTATCCCCAGTTCTTTGTTTCGTTTATAAATTTCATTTTTAAAGCCATCTGGATCCGGGTATTTACCGTTTTTAGACTTTTATTGCTATTTCTACTTCTTCGCTTGTTACTGTTAAGTCTTCTTTGTTTATTTCAAAGTTTGCGTTGTATGTTTTTGCATTCTGGCTGATTATTGCGTTTTGTTCATTACCTTCATCTTCAATATCATCTAGAAATAGCTTTTTGTATAATAATGCATTGGTGTCTTTCCATCCTTTGGTGTACTCACTATTGTCATTCTTTAGCGCATTATAAGCACTTTTGGTTTTGATTTTCTTCAACATTAATTTATGTGGTTTATTCCACGGATCCAGATTAAGATTTTCTTCGACGAATTTTTTCCATGTTATTTTCTATACTCAAAGAATTCTTTTTCAAATGTTTCCTTGGCTTCCCTATATTTTCTGAGTCTTTCCGGCCTGAGCTCGTGCTTTTCAGCTGCTCTATAGCTTTTCCTTGCTACTCTCAACTTTCGTTTTAGTCTTTCCATGTCTTCGGTCAATTGAGCATCTATTTGCTTCTTCTTTTTTTATGTATAGGTATTTCGATATTTATTTATTTACTGAACACAACATGTTAATAGCCTAATTGTGGTGTTCAACATACACATATGACATTTTCTACATACACATATAGGTGTAACATACATATTTGGAGCTGCATGGTAGCATATTCTGCATAAAGTATTCATTATTTTATATAAGAATGGCATTCTCTCATATTTAAGTTAAATATATCAATCTCAGGACATTCTTTAAGTATACAATTATATAATGAGCACATTCTCCTAATAGGCGATATGTCCATTGCTTTAGTTCTTTGGGCCGAAAGTGGAAGACAGCATTACGCGGTCGAGTTACTCTATGCGGTACATATTGCCTTAAGTCAGATAATAAGCTTTCTGAGTCTATTTTACTGTGCAAGAGTTTGTGTAAGAAAGTTAAGAGAAAATTAACTCTTCTGTTTTCAAGATATTGTAATCTGTACTTATTTACCAGGTCTAAGTACTTTTCAAATTTAGGATATATTCCAGTTTCTTTTTATGTCAAAATCGTACAAATTTAGACTGTATAATTTCAATTTGCCGAGAGTTCTTCTGTGTATTAGGATCCCATATTATTGCTGCGTATTCTAACTTTGACCTAACATACACTGTATATAAAGTTTATAAGACATCAATATTAGAGAAGTCGCTAGTTAACCTCATTACAAACCCGAGGTTCCTGTAAGCTTCGCTAACAAGGCGATTTATGTACATGTCAAATGAGAGGTTAGATGTAATGGGTACACCAAGATCAGTAATTGAATCTACTCGAACTAGTGTATTCGAATTTCAAATAGATTGTTTTTCTCGTATATGGCATTACACTACATTTATTAATATTTAATAATAACATGTTTGTTTTACACCAATTGGAGACTGCATTAATATAATTTTGTAAGGAGACCGCCTCAAATTCGGAGGAAATCCTACAATAGATTTTTAAATCATCTGCAAACAGAAGTTTCTTGGAGGATGTTATGACAGCAGGTCATTTACAAATAATAAGAACAAAAGAGGTCCAAGGTTCGATCCTTGAGGCACACCAGAAATTACAACATATCCCTCGGTTATACTATTTTTGTAACGAACACGGTGTTTACGGTGACACAAATAGGATGCTATTAACTGGCGAAGTTTTTCTGAGAAGTTGAATGTTACAAGCTTGCTAAGTAGGATGTCATGATTAATGACATCAAAGGCTTTCGAAAAGTCTGTGTAAATTACGTCTACTTGACCTCTATTATCAATTTGTCTAGCTAAAAAATATGTGAATTCAACAAGGTTGGTTACAGTCGATTTTTTTGGCAAGAATCCATGTTGGAAGGGCGAGATAATTGAGCGAACGTGTAAGTATATACGTTCATGTATAATAATTTCAAATACTTTGGCTGGCGCAGATATTATGGCAATTGGACGTTAATTTTTTATATCATTACTCGTGCCACTACTTTTAGGAATGGGACAGATATCGGCAAGTTTCCATTTGGCAGAGAATTCACAGGTTGCTAGCGATTTATTAAAAATCGCTTGCAGTGGATATTGTACTATTTCAGAACAGCCTTTGATAATATTATATGATGGGACTTTATCAGCCCCGAAAGATGTCCTAGGTTTCAGTTTTTTAATAGCTTTTTCTACGTCCTTCAGTTCAATATGTTCGAGAAATAGTTTATCTAAAATTTCAGAACAATTGTGTTCAGCTAAAGTATCAACGTTATATTTTGACATATTGTAGGCTACTTGAAAATGTTTCATGAATGCATTCGCAATAGCGGTTTCTTCACTTCATTGCTGTCCCTCGTAATTTAGCACATTACATTCTGATTTTCGTTTTTTATTTTTTATGAATGTCCAAAAGCTTTTGGGTTCAGTAAAAATGTCAGTTTCACAATTGCGCAAATAAGTTCTATAGGCTGCAGATATTTCTTTTTTTGGAGAATGTACGTAATTCTTTAAATTTATTATAGCGATAACTAACATCTCCGATTGCTTGTTTCCATTTTCTACGGTGGTATGTCTTTTTCTTGATTAGTTTAATTAAGTTATTTGAAAACCAGTACTTTAGTTTAGGTCTTTTTCGTGGTATACATTTATCGAAAATGGCATATAATGTATTATAGATAGAGTCAACAGCATCATCGACTGTTAAGCTGTCCGATGCACTTTCCCAATTAACTGATGCAATGTCGCGATACAATTGCTCGTAATTGGCTTTGGTAAAGTTGTAATCAATTGTATATGATTTTGCTATATATTTGATCAGGTTGGTGTACATAAATTCAGCTAATAATGCAGGATGATGAACATTCTCAGGAACGATCGAGTCATGTTCATGCGTTATAACAATACTTTGAAAGTTAGAAAGCACTAACTCTAATGTTTTACTATATTTGTTTTTAACATTGTTGGAAGATTTTAAATTGTAAACATTCATCAAATTATATAATTCACGACCGGTTGTTGTTGAGTTAAGAAATTCAAAATAAGTTCCTCTCAATTCAGAAATATTGTAATCACCTATTAGGAGAATGCTGCTTTCTGGTGGTAATACACTATATATATAATCAAAATAATCTTGGTATACTGAAATAGGAGACGCAGGTAAAATATAGACAACACACACAAATATACAAATAACATTATTTACAAAAAGTTTGGCTAGAATACAATCAACACCAGGGATATCAGGGGAGGAAACTTGCTGCACTCGAATTTTTTTATTTACAGCCAACAGAACTCCACCCCCCAGATTTCTTACAAGAGGAAGCAAGATTTCTGTCAGCTCTTAACACTACATACCGTGAATCAAAAAGTTCAGAATCTATATAACTATCGGTGAGCCAAGTCTCAATTAATGAGAAGGCGTGGTAGTTATTGTTTAGAATGTTTTCATGCAAGTTGTTTATTTTAGTTCGAAGGCCACATGTATTTTGTACGTATAAACTATAGTTTTCTTGCTTCCCAGAGGTTACACTTTTTGTCGGATTTACTGAGTCATTTCCCCCCACCCCGTCACAATCATCCCTTCTTACCTGAAAACTTAAGTCTCAGCTAGGAGAGCTTAATTTACCGGCAGTGGAACTTCTGGTGACAACTCCTGGGTTAGAGGAGGAAGAGGGAGAAGAGGATGCACTATTCATTGCAAGATCGTTTGTTTTCTTACCGGTCTTGATTTTTCCAGGTTCTTTTTCCCTTCTTATCTTCTCTCTATCGCTGTTTTTGGCAGGAACAGGGTGCGAGGAGATGTTTTCAGTCCGTGCTACTGTTTGCGGTGTTTTTGTTCTGTTCTCCGGGGGGTCACTGAAAGGGAGAGTGGGGCAGAAACTAGATGGTGTTTGACTTGATTCAGCTACAGAAACCACATTTCCTTCTTGCATGTTGGATGCCCTAGGGGTTTCAGGTGCTGCAGACGCAGAACTAGCTTCTGTCAACGTCTATCCTTCGCGATTCATAGGTTGGTCGTAATGATCACGATTGAAGTTTTCCTCCAACTCAAACAAAGAAACTATTTTTCCATCAACAAACAAATACCTATACTGAAGATAAGCGAAGCAACCTCTCTTTCAAAAATCTACTAGGTAAGGTTGAAGTTTTAAACGTTCACTGCGGACTTTGTTTGAGTAGTCCTGTTCTATGTACATGTATATTTGACTTCCTCGTAGTTTGCTTTTACTTTTCAAAACTGATTATTTTGTTTTATACGACAAGAAAGAACATATAATTGGTCGCACCCTATCATCGCGTTTTCTTTTTATAACAATTTAAAACAACTATCCGTAATATGATGTAATTTTCAATGAACACATTTCGAAATATAGCGCGTAGAACTCGGTGATCACAAACGTTAATCACAACTACGCATTAACGAAAGGGAAACTCAAGGTTTCGTTTGAAATACATTATAAATAATTCGATTGTAATATTGATACCATTACATAGTTCGAATTTGAGGCCAAGAAACTTGCAATTGTTCTTTCCAGAAGCTTACCAAATTTTATCCTAAACTAAGAAGTCGTTACACAATGTCAATAAAGGCATCAATAAAAATATTAAGTCACAGTAAATTAATTGATCATATAGCATTAATCTGATTATTCAATATACAAAGAAGGGCTCCTGTCGTATCCGCATATTTTAAATTTCGTTTACACAAGATTGTCACATCTTATGTGCAGCTACTAACTAAGCACATCGAACAAGTATGCTTCAATGAACCATACCGGAGTAAATGACGGTACTGATTACTACTAATGTATTTCGAAACTCGTTTTAGCCCAGTTTAAATGTCTTAATAACAAATCGTTTATGATAAAATCATTGATATTTTAAACTGCTACAAACCGATAATGTACCACAAGATACATAGTTATCATACTGAATAAGGTAAAATAAAACGTAAAACTATCCCCTGTGCGATCCGCACGCACCATGAACGGTGCATGGGGGATGTGAAGGTAGGCTCCACATTTTCTTGACCTACGG
>JAGDQP010060525.1:0-12191 GCA_022664845.1 Lepisma saccharinum
CATAATTTCACAATTAAATAGAAACCTGTACTGCGTTCTTCTAACCACGAACCACTTGAGCAAAATGAGGGTCATTTTCGCATTCAGGGGTATCGAATTACTAAAGAAATTGTTTCACGTCAGATACGTTTCCGCTATTGGCCAGTGTTATTATACAAAATTGGGATGAATATTAATCAGTAGATTATTTAAGAATTTCAAGGTCGACCATGCAAAGTTTATTAAAAATTTATTGTAACGTAATCTTCAGCAAGCGTGTTCTAGTGATTTGAAAATACCTAAACGTAAATAGTTTCCTTCCAAAGAACAAACGTTATTACTCCAGTTGCTACAGCTGCATTGAATGATAAAAGTATTTTACATGCAATACTACAGGAATAAGTAACTCTCATTATCGAAAAATCTTCCATGTCGATTATGTGTTTTGTGACTTTATGGATTCATCAGTTATTGCTTAGAATACTGAGAAATGAAAATGAATCCATAACGATGAAAATAAAGTTTTGACTCTGCACTCTGCAGCAAAACTATTAAGGTCATTAAATTTAGTCCTAATTTCCCTTTCGGTCACCTTGTGTAGCTGTCAAAATACCCAGGACTATTATTTTGAGTTTTTCTTCTTAAAAATATATATATGAAAAATAATTCAATATTATTTCGAATACAGTCTTTCTGAATTTCCTAACCAAATCAATTCAATAAATCGTCGCTTCTTTTGTTATATTAACTTCTCATGGTCGTGTAGAATATATTCGCATACACGCACAGATAATTTCTAGACGCTAGTCCCTTTCTTAAAAAAAGTATCCATCCAATTTCTACGTTTATCTTTCTGGTTTTCATGTATACTTTTTTCCTTATCTTTTGCTTTTCCACTAACTTCATCCCTTCCTTTTACTTTGCTACCGTCGAGGTTTATTCTGTCAACACTAAGACCATGTGACTCAACTGGGAAACCTGGCACTGGGGCGCAAGAAACAAAGAGGACGTCCGACGCAAGGGGGAAGGATCGATCTCATGAGCAAAGCACCTCAACAAGAAAAGATAAGCCCGCTATAAAACAACAGATAAATCACCGCCGACGATTAATTGAAGTGGGAGTTTAGTGATCTGTTCTTTTCGTGCCGGGAAAAAGGAAGAAAACAAAAAACTTTGGAGCCAGTGAACGTTCTTTCTAGCCCACATCTCAAAAAGGAACTTCCTCAAATCTCTTTAGATAAGCTCCCAGATAGTCTCTCTACACCAACAAAGAATGTGCTTTAAAAATACGCTGCAGTAACATTTCTCTCATTTCATTTTCTTTAAAAGAAGGGAGCGAAATGTGAGCTATTAACTGGAACTACAAAATGTCCAATTATATATAGGAAAGTATCCTTCTCCCCTTTCTAATCTCAACGTCTGCATTGCAGATAGCTGTCGACGGTGACGAAAACTCATAGTTCAGTCGACAGAACTTTGATAATTTGTATCATGTGTTGTTGTAAAATATACTAGCATATAACTTTGGACTGTAAAGGACCAGCCATGTTCCCAAACCTTTATCCCATTTTCTCATTCTTCGCTGAGGTGAATGTTGGCATTGTACATCCACGCTCATTGAAACGGTTCATGAAGTTTTGTAAGTTTGATAACACTATGGTAAGATAAGTGACACACCTTAAACGTGGACATTCATTTTGATCCTGTATTACTCGGTTTTGTATTACTAGGTGGCAATATAAACAAAATTAATCGAACAATGATTCGAAAGACAACTTAAATGTATAGCAGTTCTTGGTGAGAATATGCGTCTAGATCACTTAGTAGACCAAGTTCAATAATTATACTTGCACATTTCGTTTTGAGAAGAAATTAAATACATGCTATTTGTGTATCTCAATCCCAATACACCTTGATGATCTATAGCAGGCTACATAACGTGATCATCATCTGTCACGCTATTGATAACACGAACAAATCTATTCCAACCATATTAAAGTTCACAGTACAAAATTCGGACAGCTCCAATTTTCTATTACTCTTGACGTATTGTCCGATCACTTATCCTTCGTTATCTCCGACTCATTTCGCCACTGTTCTATTTGCAGGAGGGATGCTTAGAACTTTTCTGCATCTTTTACCCGAAATAAATCCTTAACTCGATGTGAACAGACGTAAAATCTGGTATTGTACGTGTTTGTGATGATCTACTGCTCTCTACAAACTGCATCAGTCGAACTCTACACTTGTTTACAAGTGCGACTACTATAGGTGCTCTAAGATTGAACGATACGACACGCCTTGCACACTGATATCATTATCAATGTTGATATGTTTTAAGAGAGGAGAGTATGATACTGGAATCCTAATAAATTAGGATCTGAAAATAGTATCAAGGAACGTAGTGTATAATCAAAGTTCAGGAGTGCATAACTATCAATTTCTTCAATTGCGGTTAATTTTATTATATTCTTGAATAAACCCAGTTACAGTTTTACTGAGCCAAGGAATGGCACAGGACTGCAAATAGAGCCAGGAATGAAGCATCTACCTGCCTACTGAAGGCGAACCGATGCCCCTTGAGGAAATAGGTTGAGCAACCCCTACCTGCCTACTGAAGACGATCCGGAGCCGAACCAGGGCCGAGATTGGGTTGCGGACTCCTACCTGCCTACTGTAGATGAGCCAGGGCCGAGTTTGAGTTTCTGAATAGTGTCTACCTGCCTATTGAAGACGAGCCGACACCAGGATTAAGGATGGCCAACCCCTATCTGTCATAAAGACAAGCTATGAGTATTGGAGTAGTGCCTACCTGCCTACTGAAGACGAGTCGTCAACGGTAATAGGTTTTGGATAATAGCGTCTACCTGCCTACTGAAGATGAGCCGACGCTAAGGAATATTAGGTTTGTAGGATGAGGTGCAAAGCAAAGCGCTGATAAAATAAATCTCCAAGAGAATGACCAATAAAGGTATTCAAAGCAATTGAAAATGCAATAGAAGCTTAGATAATAGTAATTTATTAGCAGACCATGTCCAAGAAGCGTACACCAAGCAAGAGAACATGATGTGGTTCGGCCCGTAGGTAGAGAGAATCTGATTTAGATTGCTCTGCGGCCGTCTTATATACTCTTGAGTATGTCATGTGGTACACCTAGCTTCGGAAGCTTACGATTCGTGACGTCATAATCCCGAAGTTACATCTTCGCAACAAGCTCTCTTTTTTGGACATATACATATACTTTTCCATACTGAATTTTAACACACCATTTTGTGCTTCATGTATAACGCATAGTATTCCAATTTGTGCTCAAACAGATCAAATATAAATACGCCATTTAGTGCTTGCAAAAGTGCTCAAATATGAAAATTATTTTAATCTGTCTTTATCTACTTTTAAGTTGATTGTTGAGATAATGGTTTATAAGTTATTTTATACAATTTATAGCCTTAAGGGCGACATGGTGGCGAAAATATGAACTGAATTTATTTATTTAAGTAAAAAAATGTAAGTCCCGTTACAAACTGTAAACGGCTTTTAAAAAATCCGAAATGCGGATTTGGTAGTTCATTATATGGTATGACTTTCGGCAAAGCTGTGGCTACTGATGGCCATATCCGAGTTATGACTCAACAAAAATGTTTAGGATCGCGAAGTCGGATTACGAGAACATTGACATATTTAATGAAATATCTTCATATTCATTGAGCAATCAAAATGAAACTTGCGTAGAATGTAGTCCATAGCATTGGTGTTCATATTATTGTAATAATATATTAAGTGTTGTCAACTTGGTATTTCTTTCAAATGGCACTACGTCAGGTTATTACATCTATTGCAAGAGCACATCAAACAAGAGGTAATACAGCACGCATGGTATACAGTACTGGCAACTTTAGAAGAAATAAAATGGAATACTTTGCCATCAGTCCATGGTCCATAGAATGTAAAATCTACTTTCGTGTCGTAATCTGATTTAATATGCTACAAGTAGCGTAGTATGATTTAGTATATCTTTGGCAGTAGCGTAGATAGGAATTTCTAAAGGGAGGGGATATTTAGAAAATAATATCCTTGTCAGGTATATAACGCAACACAACATTAAAAGAAATATCTTTCGGGGCTTCTTTGTGTAATTTTAGACCAGCACAATTATGCAGGAAAATATGCATGAATAGATTATATTCTCCTAGTTTGCTTAGTTCAGTTATAATTCTAACATTAATGTAGCCATATTTCAAATTTCAGGTTGGATTTTGTGAAGAACGAAGAGTTTCTCGACCAGTTATTATTTTTGCGCTCACTTTTATGCCAGATTTCTCTCCTAGAATCGCCAGTTTGTTCAGTCACATATAAAAGTTCAGTTTTTCAAAGATATATTTATTCGCTTCAGAGTATAAAATATCATCTCTGACGTAGATGTGGGCGCGGGTTGTACAAAATCTGAAACATTTTTCAAACTTTGGAAATCTGATATGCTTCTATTGTAGTTTGAATACAACAGTTTAATTTTACTAGTTTCGCTTTAGAAAGTTTCAGTTAGTCTAGAATATTTGCTATATGAAGGAAAAATTCATCTAACTTTGGAGGATATTTTCTCGTATTCAGTGTCTTCATTTTAAAAAAGATTAATTAAACCTCGGATAATGTTAAATATTTAGCTATCTATTGCTTGTATTTTGGACAAGACTAAAACATATAACAGGAATAATAACTACGGATTTTACTACGCAATTGTTAGTCTTGACGCCAGACACACTCTCAATTAACAGTGCTTTATTATTCATGATAACAGGTGCCGAGAATTCTTCCAAACATGCATAAGACCAAATTGACAGTAACTACGCATGCAGAACACATTAATCTTAACATTCAAATCACTTAGAATCAATATACCCTTATCCAATCATTAACGTGTGTATACTGGATCAGTGAGTTAAGCATATCTCTGATATTTCCCTGTTGAAAGTTACGATACAAAATTACCAAGGCAGAATATCAAGATGTCCCACAAGGCACAAAGCTAAGTTATTTAACACACTCTATTTGCTTGTTTCCGTATAAGTAAAGCATATTTTATATACAAACAAATATATTAGTCGCTGTGTGCACTTTTAAAAACACAGTTATACAAACACCAAGTTTTCCATAACGATGATATTCAAAATATCATTATTGATTCAATGTAAAATCCATCATTTTCATAATCCTACCATAAACAAGTTTCTTCTTCATTTCTGTTAATCCCAAACAAGGCTCAAATTGGACTTTGGTTTAAAACGTTGTATTCATTATTAATTCTTACCTAAAAATATTTAGTTGACTTCTTATAATCTGACAGATAACACTTTTATTATCGTACTATCAATTTTGTTGTGTTGGGTTGCATAGTAGCAAAGGATATGATTTTCTAGATGTCTCCTCCCTTGGGAAATTCCTGTCTACGCTACTGAGTCCAATGTTTAGTTACTGTTAAACAAATTTCACTGTCTTTATTCTGTTATAATACTCACATAGATACAATGAGTAGTCATTTCATCAAATTGAACTTAGAACGTATCAACGCCCCCCTCCCAGTTGAACTTTACTATCTCTTCAAAACAAACCATTCTCCTCACAGAGTTTTCTTCACGTTCAAGTAACTTAACGATGTCTCCGGAGAATAGCAACTTTATAAAAAATTAGTATCCACATATTAAGAGACCTACGCGGTGCTCGCAAAAATTGTTCATGGGCAGCACTGAGCGAGCAGCGTCGGCCAGCGTTTTATATGTTTCACTACAAATTAATTTCATGAAACAATATTTTTCATCAAAAGTTAATACAATAATCATCGAAGTCCAAAATTTAAGTTACGTCCCAACAGACAGCTGATATGCTTCTCCAATGCTACGGTATCTGCTTTTCCACAGATTATTCCTCTTCTAGCAACGATAGAGCCAGTAAACTCGTAGGTAAGGTCAACAGTACTCTCCTATAACTTGATATTCCCGTCCATAGGTGCGGTATAGAAAATGGCAACAAAATAGAAAAACGATTAATAAAGTTTATATCAAATAATTACAGTCCTAATCACGGAATCCCTTACGTGAGGTCCTCCACCTATCGAAGATCATCCTCTAATAACTTTCAGAAATAATCAGAAATTGCAGACGGCAAAAATATAAAAGGAAAAACTGCTCGAATTAAATTTAATATCAAATAAGTCAATCTCTATTAATACTAACGAAACTTTTAGGTTAGGTCTTCTAACTATCTAAGAACATGCTCCAAGACTCTCTAACTTCAGAAATAACAGGAAATTGCATAAAATAGGTAATCATCACGTGATAGCAGCTATTTTTATCCCAAAAGTCTCCCTATCATTACTGTTATTTCCACTTTGCTTTCAGCAGAACGTGCTCTCTTGTTAAATGACAATATGAAATTCGTAAGAATACTTGAACAAATAATGATCACACACAAATGGAAACAAGCTAACTTAGAAAAACAACAAATGGAACGAACTATAATAACTTAGAAACAACACAACTTCAAATACTTCGATTGACTACTGACAAAAGCAATGAGTCTAGTTACATTCTTGGTGAGAAAATTTCATTTACCACGAATACCACGGAGAGAATTAAATAACTGATGAGCATTATCAAGGAAGGTAGTGTGAAAGGTAGTGGTTGCCAACAAAAACGACGATCAAATGACCGAATTGGTTACTTACATAAATATACTATATATATATCTACTACAGTCTGGTAAAATTAATTTGAACATTTTCAGGGTCCAGTTGATGAAATGATCTTTTCCCCATACGAACATTAGGTCATAGTCCACAATTTTGTTTGAAGTTTCCACCCCTAGGGGCGTTCTGTCGCAAATCCAGGAGTATAAGGCAGAAATCATAATCAGTTTTACTAATACTTTCTACATGGACGGAGTCGTTTAAGCAGTACTACATAAACAACACCGACAACCAGCAGCCTGGGAATCGTCGTTTTAGTGTTGTGGTTAGAGCATGAAACAGCTGATCCGGGTTCGATTCCCGGAGGGATGATGTTTTATTAAAAAATAAAAATAACTACTTTTTTATATGCATAAACGCATTTTTGAATTTTCTAAAGTTCGCTAACCATTGGTCAGGTCCGTTTTTTTTTTTTGACCACGCCATTCCTTCTAGTTTACAGCAACGATAGCAGGTGGCTTCCATCTAATACTTTCTACTAGGACCGAGTTGTGCAAATCCCACCACGTCCGACAAACTAAATGCGAATTTGTAGGTCAGTATGCGGCCTTATCTAGTAAGAAAAAATCTCCAAGGACCTCCTAATCAATGTCTTAAAATGTTAACCTAGCCCACATGGTCTAGGGATTACCGTCGCAGACTTTGGAGTGGTAGTTTAGAGGCATGCGGGTTCGAGTCGTGATTCTTGCAATCTAGATTGATGTTTTCCAGGTTTTTTCTGTTCTGTAAGCCAATGCAAGAGTGGATTCTAAACATCGCCTCGTCGCTACCTATTGAATTCTAGCTTATTGAGGGAGTCATCCCTGAGACATGTGACGAACCTATGTCACAGTTATCTGTTCAGCCCGTAGAAATAAATTATTCAAATGAACAAAGAAAGTCATTAAAATATAACAATAACTAGCTTGGGAAACCTCACCGTACTTGAGTCGGGGCCGGGGTCACGAGAGAAAAGGAACAATCATTGTCGAAAAGTCTTTTTCCTTGCTTTATTTTGCATTGCAGGGGATGAAGTATCAATATAATAGTCCGACATAAAATAAGAAAGCTAGATGATAATTTTGGTACTTTAAAGCTCTTACAACCTTGAGTACATAATATTGTAGGAGTAGAAGGGCCAATTTTGAACTTTGAAACGGAATTTTATCTTACGGTATATGGATTTTGCAGTTCTTTCATATATTTATTTTATTAATACTTTTTTTTTTATGAGATATATTACTCGACTTCCTTTCTCTTTTAAAGTTGATATCCTCAACTCCCGCACCCCTACGGGGCCGGATATGGAAAGTCAAAATATCGGAATAGGTGTTTCGGTATTTGTTCAACTCGTTCAGAAAACTGAAACGGACTCCACGGACTTACTGTAGATAAAAACATTTATTACTAAGCTAACTAGTACTAAAAATATATATATATATTACAAGAATAGTAAAGAACTATTAACAAATGAATGTATGTACAACGTAAGACACTACTGAACTCTGTCAACATGCTGACAAACTTCGTGACTTTTAGATCATTTTGTAAATTAAAATTTGGCATTAAAAACTTACGTACGAATTATAATTACATCGATTTTTAACGACACTTCCTTCTCTTTGAATATACTGTATATAAAAGAGGATATTCCATAACACATATCATACTCGAAGTAAACAGTGTGACAACAATGCTCTGTCATTAAATAAGAGGTTTTGCGCTTTTGTCGGGAGAAATTATGACATAACTTCCTTTTTTGACATTACAAACATTTTATACCGAGTTCATTCCTGTGAAAGGGACCCCACAGATTTGAGTAAAACTTTTTAATCCATTCTCATAAAATATCAAAGATACGACTTTGGCAGTTTAAAATAACAAAAAGAAGGATAGTAACCTCTTTTATACATGCGTAAGGGTTGCCAGCCGTCCGGTCTTTTACCGGACGGTTCGGTTTTTGACCTCCTTATCTGGTGTCCGGTGCGACCTCAAAACCGGACGTTAAATGTCCAGTATTTTTTTCTTCTTACTAGTCCTATTCTCTGTTCTATTCATATTATTTTTTAATTCCGTGGAAAGTAGATTTATTCGAATCTTGATTCTAAAATGAACCGCATTTGACAACCGGCTGATCACGGCCCTAGCGCAATTCCATTCCGTAACGAATTTGTTGTTCCGTTGCAGTGATATTTTCGTTTGCAAGGTGGCAGTCGTGCCAATTTGGCCTATTTTGGGCTAAATCTAGCATATTTGGAGAGACATTTAGCCATACAAATATATAAAATATTTATAGCCTTAAAAAAAGCTTATTTTATGAAACTCTTGCCATTTTTAACCATTTTATTAGCCATTAAATGATTTCTAAAAATACTTTTTTCTTTGAAAATAAAGTCTAAACTTGAAAAATAAGCCTATCTGTCATTATATACAATCGTATTAATTGATTTCTCAAGACAGAGGATGTTTTATTACGCAACAAACCCTTGTTTTTATTCTTTTTCTCTCTCCCCACCACACAGATTTAGAGCTACTCAACAATACTTAACTCAGATAATAATTTTATTGTTGCTCCCGTAACTGCCCCATTTGCTACTTTTTAATAATTTTAATTTAGCATTTCATTGCAACATTCATTGCAGCAAGAATGAGATTATATATCTTCTAATACAAATTTAATAATTTTTCGGTTCTTCAAACCATGGAGAGTAGAGAAGAGCGAAGCTAGTAAGACTTATTTTTCAAGTATATTTTGTGCATGCCATAATTATATTTCAATTATATTTGCTTTTCTATTTTCGAGTACGATGTATTATTGATGGTAGACTACAAAAATTTCTGCCGACTCAACCAAACCTGGAATAGGTAAGTTTAATAAATGCTTCAAAAGTAACTAAAGTTATTAAATTTGAACTCCGAATCGCTCAATTTTATGTGAAGTAATCACTTTTCGGCCAGATCCCCGCCCTGTGGGGGATGTTTACCCCCAAAGTCTCGACAACCCCCGCCCCCCCCCCCCCACCGTTTTTCTGTAAAAAATCAATAGAAACCGTTCAAAACTTCACTTATACCCTCCCAATTTTTACTTCCCCCCCCCCCTACACACAAACTGAAAATCCTGACGGAAACTCAGGTTGTTCACATTTTTTACGAGTGATGATGTCGCAATCTTAAGAGTATACGTACTCCCGCAGGGTGTCCGGTATTTATATTTTCAAAAGTTGGCAACGCTAGTAATCATGCATGTCGCGTGATACACTTATGAAAGATTAAGAAGTGATATAAACAAACAGATTATTTATCTGTTGTATAGCCATTATGTAAAGGATGAGTTTACTTTGGCTTTTTCCGATTAGTATGTTTGATACAGCATGGTCCTGGAATGCGATGAGAGCAGCACCTAATTTCCTGATGCACTCACATCCGGAATCAAGGGTGCGGATCTCAGAACATTCTGGGGAGTGCTTTTACTAAATTTAACTTTACGGAAAGACGTTAATTTATGTAAACAGCAGTCGTTCAATAGATTCAAGTTGATAGGGAACTACTGACGGTCAGAATTAGGTATCAGCCGATCACGTTAGAGTAGTAGCTCAGTTATAAAAACAGTTTAAGAAGACCAAGTAACCACACACACTAATAGGTATTTATGATTTAGGGACATTTTATGTATGATTTAGAGCATTAGACCGAAGCTTTTATTGCCAGGCTAAGCCTCTTTATTTCTTAGCCTACACGAAACATCCCTAGATCGCAGTATATACCTAAATAAATCGCTCCCCTACGGGAACAACACACCTGTATCACTTTTCTCTTCGAATACGTGGTAGGTGTTACATCATTTTAAATGGCATATTTGAAAACGAAAAACCAAAACACGCAAAGTATTAAATTTGTATGCAAAGTAAATAGAAAATTAATACCTTCTCTCAGAAAAGTCTCATAAAATTTTGAACTTCATAAGGTGTTTGCTATTTTAGGAAAGATGAAATCTGACAGACCACTCATTTTGGAAACTTCAGACGTCTGGTTCATGTAGGCACAAGAAATCTTACCGAGCTACCGTACCTGATTGGACTTCCCATTCGGAAGGTTCTGGGTTCGACACCAGTGGCTAAGCATCCTGACTCAGGAGCTCTCCGTTTTTCCTCAGTCATACTAGTCAAATGTCGAGATGCTACCTTGAACTTAGGCCCTAGTGGACTCCTTGCCGTATTATTTCCCCTAGCCTATCCCTACCTGAGCCATGGATGCCATAGACCTAACGACAGTAATTCAAATTAAACTCAAGATTTATCAGCAACACTTTTTATTTTCAGCATATTGTGGAATCAAAATTTAATGCTTTTAGCCCCATTTGCATTGCTAAATTCTCAACTAGATATAAAAATATACCTGAAATGATTCAGGTTCATGAATAGATTTAGTTCTGCTCTATTTTCACTTATTTTACCTGCACTATTTATGTTTTCCAATAAAAAGAAAACAAATCATTTGTTATACAAATCTAGTGAATAAACACGAAGCATTGTAAGCTTTACAGTCTCTTTCCCATTGGGTCATAAATTTTCTCTCGAGAGATTAAGCATTCAAAATACCAGGAAGCTACGCTGCTGGAAGCGAGGAATGCAAAAGCCATTGCCGCTGGTGTTGGTGGTTTGGAGTTAGGACTTGTAAATAATACCATTTCAGAGAAAGACCAGAGCAAATTCTCGGAGCATTTTATCAAGTTGATGGAAATCATTTCCACGAAGTCATCAAGGCAAGAGAAGATAACGAGAATCAGATACGAAGAGAGGGAGAAGAGAGAGAAAATGTGGTCACGCTCCCCTTTCACAAAAGGGATTTTTCTTCCTCTCTCCCAGTAGGAATACAATGGAGGAAAATCTGAATAAAGGAAAAAGGAAAAGAAAAACGAAGCAAAAGGATACATTTGCCTTTAAAGAAGTTTTTCCATTTAAACGTAAGTGTTCCCCAGCTATCAGTCTCGTAAAAACAAACATCCATAAAGTTTAGCGTTAGAACAAACACTAAAAACGGACATGTTAGATTCTATTTTTAATTCACGATTTCACAAAACCTTCTATCATAAAGCTGCAGATAACAGTATTCATGCATTCCAATTTCCTTTGCTATTTTCAGTTCAGTACAGTTAATTTTCAACTTATAGGAAGGTTAAAAGCAAAATTGTTTTTGAAGAAATTACCCCATATCATGTTGACGGACTCATAGAATTGGCTTCATTAGTTTAAAATTTTTATGCTGCAGGGCTGGGTTGCAAGAAAAATACTTAGGAGTAAAATCTGTCTTAAGCAGACCATCGAGCTCTACATAATTCTGGAGCCTTAATATATATATATAAATAAATCACAGCCATATTCAATCCAGTAGTGGATGAGGCCTCTCCCCGAAGGAAGGAGTTGGTCTACTGCTCCCACGCTGACCAGACGGGTTGGGAGAGGAGAGCCGAAGCTCTCACTGTGATCGCCACTGT
>JAGDQP010060526.1:0-12191 GCA_022664845.1 Lepisma saccharinum
CAATTGTCGACAATAATAATTTCATTTTTTTATTTCGTTTTCAAAAAAATATTAATCTCTACCCTTCCTCCTTTTTTTCTCTTCAACTAAGTTGGCGTTGGCCTCTAGGCTCTGAGTTGATTAGATTCTCTTGTGTTGTCTGGTAAAGAAAGGATCATGAAAAAAAAAGGTAACTCTTTTTTTCAAAACTAATTAGTCTTTGTGTTTTCTTTCTCTACGTTCAAGGAAAGGGGAAAACATGGCTTGCGGCATTCCGGGGTGCGAGAGCAGGGTAACAGTGAGAGTCTCATTCAAGGAATACATGTCTCATTGTTTTGTAGTTAAATCATGGAGTGCCAAAGCAGGGTACCAACATGGCCTGTGGCATTCCGGGGTACGTTAGGAGGGTAACACTACTGATGTCAGATAATCCGAAGTTAACTAATTAATCGTAAATTATGTGATCTTTTAAAACGATTAATGCAGATCTGTTTATTTCACATGGAAAATAGCAAGCAATGGACACTTTGTAACAGACATGAAGCTAAAACATCGCAAGTATAATAGATCTGAATTTAGGTGATCTTGAGTCGAAAATATATTAACAACGATCCTGAAGCCTTAGTAGATAGATATCTTTACTTCTTTAGGTAGGTGAATGCTGTGATAAAATGGACAGGGTCGTTTTTTTTCGTTTTGTAAAGTGGCTCTATTTGACCAAGAATAATCCTACAAAACACATCCAAAGCGCAGCAGAAAAATGTTGCGCGCAAAGAGACTTTCATCACGCAGTGTGCAGAACTGCTCTATAAAATGTACTATACACCGGTTGTTACGTTCCTGTGTCCAAGCGCATGATTTCACTAGCGAGTTTATCATGGGCCAGACACTTGAGCTGAGAAAGTGAACATCAAATTATGTAACAAATTGGACAAATCGGGAGCGGAGATCAAACAACAGTCCTCGCAGTGAAAGAGTGAACGATCTCCAAGACGGAAGAAGGTGAGATAGAATGGGAGCGTGACCAAGAGCTTGCTCATCGTGTTCTTCAACTTTCGCGGGATTGTGCATCATGAATTCCTACCTAATACCTTGTTTATATTACTAAGATTGTAACGATGGCAAAAATCATGCTTGAAATAACACGTTTAGATTACGGAACTTAACTTTGTTATCGTGTTTGTACTGCCATTGTCAGTAAAGAAACACGTTACAGACTTAGAGTAAGGAATCTCCTTTTTCCATACTCTAAGGTTACAATGTAAAGGTTTAAATTATAAAATACTGAGCACAAATGAATTGATTGTAGCGTATCATTTTGTGGATTAGTTCTGCCATCATTCTTTTATACTTTAAAAGTGATACGCACCACTAGGATGCTATATACTTCGATAAAGAAGGAAATAAACTCACGAAGTGAGCTGCGCTTAACGGCCATCTTGCGTTTAGATAAGTAACGTAAGATGGCCGTCGTAAGTTGACGCTGGTTAAATTTGAAACCTGCGTTAACGGTAACTACCGTTTACATTACTAAAATGAACTTTGGTTAACGTTAAGTAAACAAGGCATAAGGGACAGACCGTAAACGAGTTCTACTAAAATGTTCTGAGGCGTCTGCGGAAGGGCATTCAGACGTAAGAGACATGAACTGTAGGGCGCGGGGGCAATCTGGAGTTCGATCACAACAATGTACACGCGTACAGCGTTTGAAACCCGTGAATTTTACGGCTATGACAATATAATAATCGCTCCACATCCATACTCTCCGGATTTGGCCATCCTGCGAATTCGATTCAAAATTACTTTGGTGAACATTGAAATTGAGTTCCGGGAGTTTTCAACACGCTTCAGGGAGTTTTCAAGAATGGCCAGGGATTCTCCCAGAATTGGGGGTAGGGAGGAGTGTAGAGCCAAATTTCGGGTAAGTAGAGTTTTGCAGGAGTTTCCATCGATTTTTAACTGTAAAATTTTAAAAGTTTGGGAGGCGAACAGTCCTCTTGGGTCAGACTGTCAGAATTCCTGACAATGGCTAAAAAGCTGGAAGGGGTAGGCCCTATATCATAGGGAACTATTTTAAAGTAGAAGTATGCAATTGTAACTCAGATATGTTATTTTTACACATAGCTTGCAACTTTATGATATCACCTTACCATGTGTGAATCGGCAGTTAAATTTTGCTTCGGGTAATTGTGTAATCAAGATTCAAACTCCACCTGAATATAACAAAACTGGGTATATTTTTCCTGCGTTAAGAGTAATTGTCTTTTCCTAGACAAGAGCGTTGTTTTTATTCAATATTTATGCTGAGAAATTCAAAAAGATAGAAAAACCAAGAGGCATTAAAGTGGATAATAAAAAAATAGGACCATTAAAGTTGCGCATGATCGGCAGTATTGGCGGAATCAGAAAACGACCTACAATTAATAATGGAGAGTATTGTAAAAAATGGAAAAAAGAATTCGGAAGTGATGATAATCTACAAAGTAACATACAGATAAATAGCCTGTATTTGTAAATCGCTATGTATTTATTTCTGGTTTCGAAGAATTTCCTTACCTCGTCACTAGATGTGCCTGACTTCAAAAGCTTATTTTATTATACCTCCTGATAAATTGAAGCTTATGATTTGTTTCTACAGCCATGTTTAAGCTAGCATTAAATGCTGAACCAATATCAGAATTTCACTTGACTAGGATCTCTAAGAAAATTAACCATTGAGGTCAGAGCCATCTACCGGCGAGGCAATAAACTTTCTCTAAGCCAGATAGAAGTAAATACAGGCCATTTCATGTGGAAAACATAGGATAGATTGAAGTTAGGAGAGTGAGTAGGAATAAAGTCTTTTGTTAACGTATCTTTGGAAGGAAAGAATGTCGAGCAAGTGAAATTATTTAAGTACGTTGGAAATTAGATGAATTGGAAATGGAAGTTGTACGGATGAATATAAATGGATAAGAAAGGTTTTTGAAAAGTGAAAGGATTGATGACAGCAAAAAGGACACTAATTAAGCTGAGAAGAAGATTATATGGAGTGTAGTGTTATAGGGCCTATATGAAGTTTTACATGGAGTGTGGTGTTATAAATGGCAGCGAAATATGGGACAAAACGAAAGAACATGAAAATCTTTGAGATGTGGGTATGGAGAAAAAATAATTAAAGTAAAATGGATTAATAGAGGGAAAAATGAAGAAGTGTTGATAAAAATAGTAAGGGAAAGAAAGCTCAGAGGAGTAATAAGAAAGAGAAAACATATTGGTTCGAGCATCTTGCAGAAAAAATAGTCTTCAAAGAAGAATGATAGCAGGCAAATTGGAGTATACAAAGAACAAGGAAAGGAAGAGAAAGATGCAAAAAGAAAGTGCAGAATCGAGAAAAAATGAGAGTTTAGTTGAAACCAGTCGTAAGACAGATCCACGAAAGAAAAGATGTATTTACGATAAGATCAACAATTTTGACAATATTTTTAAAAAAGCAAAATATGTTCTATCTTCTTTGTTTCTTGACTAAAAAGTAAATTCTTGTGATCTATTTTTGGTCTTATATCTTTAGTATTATTGTATAAACTCCTTCCTTTCCTCGTCACCCTTAACATTTCTACATGTTTTTTTTCTTTTTTTTTTCTTTTTGTTATTTTTTTACCCTGTAAGGATGAAATACATAAAACTGTCTGGTTTTATGTACGCGTCGAACTAGACAGTTTGGAGGTATTTCGTAGAAATGTCATAAAATATTAAACTTCTCCTGGAGTGCTTCGTTCTGGATAGATGTACTGGAGCTATTTGTTCCCTGGTTGTATGTAAAACAAAATCAATATAAAACCATCTTAGAACGAGAGCGGATTAATCTATTATCATATTTCTTGTTATTCTTTCATAAATGAATATAAATCAGGTTTTCTTGTTAGTGTTTAACGAGTTCTTGTCTTTCAGCTAATAATTTAAATGTATTAAGAGTGCAAAGGGAATATTTGTTTTCAGTTTCAATATACGAGGGTACATCAAAATACAGTGAATGATAACTAGCCTGCGATGATTTCGTTCAAGGGAGTTTAATAGGTGACTAAACCTAATTCGAGTGTGTTAATTGTAAATCTGCTTTCCGTTTTTTTGTATTACGTAAGGTTTTCTGGCAATAGCAATGTGCTCGTAAAGTGTACATAATGTGATTTTTGATAAAATATCTAATACAGAAAAAAAATACACTACTCGTAAAACATACCAAAACCGTTAAGGAAAAAAAAACATGTGTTCTGCAATATTTCCCCTTCAAGTCATGCCATCTTCGACACCTTGCAATTGGGATTTTTTTTCTAAGCATAAGCACCAGTAGCAATCAGCCATTAACGTTACATCCTATATGCGTTTGTATCTTCTGTCTGTTTCCTTTATACCTTTATCAAACCTCTAACCTCGTTCGCCCCGCTTCTCCTTCGCCCCAGTGGACACAGTTTTTCCGGGGAAATATGAGAAATAAAATAGAAGAAAGAAAATGTTAACTAATCCTATAATCTCACAATTTTAAGTTGAAATTCACTAAATGCGAACTCTTAATTTGACCATTACTGTTTTATGTTTCTTTACGATATAGATACAACAAAGCGTATTCAGATAGTTCTTATGGCTTATAATTACATGATCCCTTCAGAAGAACATTTCAACGTAAAAATGAAAGCTCTGGTTCTAGTGAAACATATGACATTATGAAAAATCCCTTTCGGTAGGCCTACAGGCTGAGGTAGATTTCGAAGTTTCGCTGGGAGCCGGGGCTCTCCCCCCAACTTCAGTGCTTTTGAGAGGATGCGCCTCCTTTATCTTAACCAAAATCTCCCTGGAGCACTACATCACCACGGAGTACATCTTCACCCTCCCACGGTTGGCTGCGCCCCCAAAGGGAAGATTTGCCCCATTTATTGTAACCTACTCTTGGTCATACACCTTCAAAGAAAATTTCGTTTCTCTACCTTCAATGATTTGGAAATTGGGTTTTTGGGGCGGCCATTTTGGATCCAAGTTGACGACTTTTTGAAAGTTTTCTTATTTTGTCGTGACCTACTTGTGATAGTACAACTTCAAGTAAAATTTCATTTATCCAGCTCAAACGGTGTGCAAAATGGGATTTTGGGCGGTCATTTTGGATCCAAGATGGCGACTTTTCCCAAATGTTGTGATATTTCCCTAAGCTACTCGTCATAATGCACCTTGATGCCAAATTTCGTATCTCTAGCTCAAACGGTGTGGAAAATGGATTTTTAGGTCCGCCATTTTGGATCCAAGATGGCGTCTTTGAACTCATTAGGTAACATTTTCATAATCAAAAAGTGAAGTTGTACCTTTATGCCAAATTTGATTTCAATAGCCCCAGCGGTTTAGGCTGTGTATTCTATACAACAATTGGTTCGGCGGCCATTTTGGATCCAAGATGGCGACCGATTTTGCTCATTAACGAACTTAACCGAGCTATTAAGCCTAGAAACAACATATAAAAATTTGATTCAAATATCTTCAAAATTATGGCCGCTAGCGTGTTAATATATATATATATATATATCTCAATAGGTATATTTTCTTCGAAATCTACCTAAAAATATATATCTAGTACGCAAAAACGGTTATTAGATTTGAAATCAGGATTCTCGAAATAGATCTGGTCACTTGCCAAACAACGTGAAGCACAACCATTGCAGGGTAGTGGAATTCCTAGTGTTTGAAAAAAAGAAGATACGCCACAAAACAAATGTCAATCAACCCGACCCTGCTTCCGCACATATAAAAAAAAAACAGGTAATGCTTTTTAAAAGGTTCTCAGTTCTATTTAGTACAAAAATAGTGTATTTCTGTTTTAGTTTTGTAGCGCCTTTTATTACACTAAAATTCACTTTGTTATTATTATTACTCTGATATATGTTAGGAAACCTTAGGCGATAGGGGAAAACAGACTTCGTCGTTAAATGTATAGCGTGTTGAAACTAGTTAAAAATCACCTTCACATTCAATACAACAGAAAAGAGGTATTAATTCACTAATTTAGGTTTTTGCACAAAAATCTGATGTGGTGGAAGAAAATAGGCTTCAAATTCAACGCGCCTGAGCCCTGAAGTATAAAAAGTCGCTTCTTCAACAGCATACAATGATCTGAAAGTTAAAAATCTCTGGTTAGTAATTAACGCGAAAATTTAGGATGACATCTTCGTACGAAAGTATTTTTGTTGTTAGTTTCTAATTGATGCTAGAATATCAAATATGTATTTTACAGTGGTATCAAACATATAAAAAGACTATAAAACATCATAATTATGTGAAAATCAAACATATTAAAACTGTATGAGCGGTCAAATATTCCTGACGTTTATCAGCAAGGCATTGCATACGTATATACCTTATTATAATTCAATTTTGACTTTGCACGAAAACCTGATGTGATGGAGGAAAACTGACTTCAGTTTCGGATTCAGCGCTCCTGAAATATAAAAAAGTCACCTCTTTATTTTCATGCAATGATCTGAAAGTTAAAATTCGCAGGCTAGTGTAAGGTATGTATTAGTCATTTTACGAAATCATTTCAAAGGCCAAGGATATTACTCGCGAGAAGTATGTGGGTGAACATTGAGGAAAAATTTTAGGTGGAAGCTGCATGCACCTGGCCGTAGTGAGCGATTGATATAGTAGCAGAGGATTTTCACCTCCATGTTCAAGATGGAGTCGTTGTACGGGAGGAACAGTATAGGAGAGTCAAAGTGCACACAACGAAAGAATAGATCCGGGTGAAGACGCGATAGACAAGGCTTGCAGACAGAGCGGAAGGGCAGTTACGATGTTGCCAGCTTTCCTCTCCACTCTTTCACAGCGCAAGTGGAGAGGTAAAAAATATTTTTTTAAACTTAAAAAAAAACATACAATTTGTACTAAAGAGTAAAAAAAATAATTGTGTTTATGCATGACTAAAAAGAAAAGCATGAGGAGATCCCTCAAATACAGTCACTTTAAGAATTCTTGAATTGGGGAGCCCCACGCTTTTCTTTTCAAACATACATAAACAAAATTATTTTTTACTTTTTTAGTACGAATTGTTTAAGAAAATTGTCTTTTTAAAGGGTTTTTAAATATATTTTATCGAGTTATTTCGGTGTTCGGATACTTTTTCGCAAGCTAATGTTTTGTGATCCAAATCCTAAAATGTTCTGCAGCCAGCCAAACGCAAGATCGTCGCAGGCTAGTATTTATTTTAGAATAAAAAAAAGTCCATATTAGAAAAACATGTGCTTTTAAAATATATAAATATATAAAAAATATATGAAAGTAACAATAGGACTTACGTCGCTGTGCAAAATTTCGTCATTGTATGACGTGAGGAAATGAGTTAAATTAACACTGCAAGATTTTAAGGACACGACGAACCATTGTGAACTAAAGAAAAGTCTGTAAAAAAAATGCTTTCTTTGACGCTGTTCAGGAGCGAAGACAGCTTTCTCGTACGACTTAACTACAACGCAGTCCAGTGAGGAAATAACATGTGGCAACACTGTGTATGACGTTTGGCGAAGTATGCAGTGGCTCTCCCTTCTTATTCGAAAGCGGACAAAACAGAAAATAGAAACACAGAACTGTATACTCTCCTTATTACCAGTTCAGTAAGAGTGAACCAACCAGTTCCTGTCATGACGAAGGAACGACTGAACCTATTCCAGTCAAATTTGACATAATGGTGTAAGGAAATATTCTTAATGTTTTGACCGCATTAAAAAGTTAATACCTTTGGGTTTCCATGGTAACGATATTCAATTATTAACCACATATTTAGCAAAGGAACGATTGATCCGAATCTAACTAAACTTGGGAAACGAATGCAGTGGAATTGTTAATACATTGTATTAAAATGTGTACCGTTTCCATAGTAACGAGTCGCAATTGTTTTCAAAACATTGCATTAAACGTTAACCACTCTCTCAGCTCAATTATTTTGGCATCGTAAAGGATGAATGCGTCTTAGTCTGCAAATACTGTGTAAAAACAATTTTACTTGGATTTTGAACCAGTCGTGATATTCGACAAGCCCACTACTTTAAAACAACAAGCACAAACATTTCTGGATAAATAATATAATTTAAAAAAGGGGGGGGGCAACTAACAGCTGCACAGGACACAAAAGGCGTGAGGATAATTTTTTTCGTTCGTGTTCTGGTGTGTTGCGAAATAAAAACCTTTGGCATACCACTTTACAAACCTGCTTTTATTTCCATTGTCCCATGAAAGCTCAAGGGGTCCTTTGATAACTAAGAAGGAAGGGGGAAAATGGGGCGGATCCATTAATGGTTCCACCTCTTTTCCTCTCCACTCTGCCTCCCCCTCCCTCCAGATTACCTTCTTATGTGGTAACATTTCTTAACCAAGGTACACAAATAGTCTTGTCAGTCTCTAAAATAAACTCTGCTTGAAAAGACTTAGAAACCACCGTCCTGTTGGGTAACCATCGTTGGATTCCCAAATAACACTCTATCATAGGCCACAATGGCAGCAGTGTTGCCACTGGTAGATAGTTAGTTTAAAAAATCGCTATACCACAACATAAAACTGGCTTTAACCCTATATTTATCACTAGGATTATTTAGATTTTTCTAGTTGTAGGATATTCAGAAAATGGCTGTGTTGTGTTAACAATTCAAAATGTAACTAAATAAGGATTAAAGTCGTCTAAACTGATAATACTACGTGATATTACCAAAGAAGCAGAAAAAAAAAGATGAAAATTACGAAAGATAAATAGATATTGTCAGGCAGATGAAACAATCAACTGTTTAAAAATCCAATTATGTACGTATCTTTAGACATATATATTTTTTGACAGAACAATATTTTGAGACTATGTTTGAATAGAAAATTTGATTCTGATGTTAAAAAAATTGTATAACAATTTTGATGTATTACCAATCAATAGATTATATTTTTTTAAAAAATATCGATGTATATTAGAACAAAAGAAACAAAACTGAACAAGTTATGTCATGAGTATGAAACCAGAAGTGTTACAAATGAGAATATTGAAACAATCAGAAGGAACAAAACATCAACACGCCACCAAACTTACTATCTTGTACCCAAAATTTACAATAAAACACCTACATACATTAGAAAAGAGAAACAAACATGCCGGTTTAAAAAACTTGTTTTGTGTTTGTTAGAAAGTCTAAATGACAAAGCAATATTGTGTAAATGATTTGTTATGAGTAACGAAACAACAGCAAACCAATGATAATTCGAGAATAAGACTCACACACAAGCTGAGGCTTCTGTGAGCCAAAATGTTATGTAAATTTATCATGTATAAAGTTAAATACATTTCAGATTCAAAATATATTGTACGAGGCCTACTCGTTTTCTCCTCAATTATGAAATGTTAACAAAGCCCCGAGTTTATAGTGATGTTTTGCAATTCAGCTAACGTGGAAGATTGATTAAGTGGTGACGATGAAACACTTTCGTGATTCACGTGCATTCCATTTGATTTTTTATTTATGGTCTTTAGGCATCTATGGCTCAGGCCGGGATAGGGTAGGGAAGCGTTTCTCAACCTTTTTCATCCCTTTACCATGCTTTCTAGTCAGTGACCCACAATTATTTTATTTTTATGTATATTTGCTTTTCATTTCAAAACATGACAGTTTATTTCCTGTATTTTATAATAAATATTCTAATTATATTATCCAAAAACAATTCAACAAACTACATTATCTTTAGTAATGATTAAAACAGCAAACAAAATAAAATACTGTCTTTGATATTAATTAGTTTTAACCTACAAAATCCTAGTTAGATTTATAATTCCACCTCTCATCGCGACCCCTTTGCACACATACCCTGAGGTAGGGGAAAGTGTGCGAGGAGGAGGAGTCCAGGACTTAAATTCAAGGTACCACCCCGGGATTTGATTGGTGTGACTGAGGAAAAATTCTAGAAAAACTTCAGACAGGATGGTTGGCCGCTGGTATCGAACTTAGAACCTCCCGAATGCGAAGTCAGTGCCCAAAAATATCACACGAGAAGGTTGTGACGTCACCAGACTTGAAAATCAACCTAAATCTGAAGTAAGTTTCTCTCTGTCTGCTCTCATTTAGGTATTAGCGTGCATTACAGACTGAGTCTATATTGTACAAAAATACTGTAAGAGAAAACTTAACCGGTTAAATCGAGATCTCTGAACCCGAATCTGAAATTTTTTTCTCCCTATGTGACTTAGTTTAGGTGCTAGGGTGCATTATAGAAAAAATAGGATACAAATATTTTGGGAGTGCAGCTAGAAAGGTTGAGAACCACTGGTGTAAATGAATATCCCGATAGCTGGGCAAACATTATTCAAACTTCTTGCAAGCTTACCATGTCAAGTGGAAGAGCTTGCATCAAGGTTAGCATGGCAAGTTTAAAGTTTAAATCAAGCTTGAATCATACTTACTACTTGGCACCTGACAAGATTACTGCAAGCTTGTTGACACTTGCGACCAAATATATCAACAGCCTACGTCCAGCCTAAATCAAACTTGAAAATATCAAGTCAACTTAATAAATTCAATTTCAAATTTGAATCAACTTTGTTACATCAATCGTAACTAAACAAGATAAAGACAAGTGAAAATTAAGCTTGTGATAAGCTTGCCTGCTATTAGTGCAGTTCCAAGTTCTGTAGACCTCTTAGAGGGTTCTTGGCTAGCGCGCGGGGTGAAGTGGGAAGTTCAAAAGCAACCAGCGAGAGCTCACGCTTTCACTACCTACCTCGCATTGACTATTAAAAGAGTCTTCCCACCCATGATCACGCTACGACTCCTCCCTCGTGGCTACAGAACTCAGGACTAGACAGTATAATATATCAAAAAGTGAGACTGTACCATCTAACCTCGTCATAACAGGATCTGCTGTATAATCTCTCTTCACCTCACATAGAGACTTCATATACACCTTGCTCGTTTGGTTTTCGTACACAAGCAAACAGCTTTTACCAACATTGCTTTACCGAGAAAATTCATTAGAGTAACACATCTATTTACTTTTCTTCTCTTTCTAAAAAAAAAGTGTTCATGTTTACATATCGTTAGCAGTTCATAATGAACCATGATTTATTTATAACCTGAGTTTTAGGAGCAAGAGGTTTATATCAACTGTTTTTTGTTTCCTCTTTTTCAAATAATTTCTTTGCACGGACATTTTCTCGGAAAGTAGTAATTTTCCCCTGTTATACTTGTTAAGCATCAAGAATGAGTTATTACAAAATTGAAACGTAAATAAAAGGTTAGCCAGGAAAGAAGTGGTTAGGTCATAATTATTGTGTTGAAACAAGTTTATGTCACGCAATTGGTTGTTCTTCATTCTGAAGTTAGAAGGAAAAATTTTGAATGTTCATAATGCCTCGTAGCAACTTTTTTTTTTCAGTATTTCTTTCCTATACACTGTAAAAAAAAATGTTTGCCACTTTTTTGTGCATAAAAATTTATGAGTTTTTCTTCGATAATTTTTGTGTTAATGAAGTGTTAGCAATGTGTATCAGGAATGTAGGTAGAGAGATTATAAGGTTCATCAAAAAGTGAGTTTTGAATCCTTCTGGAGCAGTTAGTGCCTCATGGTTACTTTTTACAACACTTCTTGCAACACCTTTTTAATACTACCCAATATGTTCTCATAAAGCCATCCAAAATCACTCATTTCCGGATGAGATTTCGTCAATATACAGGGTGTTACAAAAGTTGAACACAGGTACCTTGCCGATTCGAAATCCGTGGCGTTACTTCCTGGACCAGGAGGGTTGGGCGTGTTGTGTAATAAGCCGTGTTCGATCCACGCTCCTGCCAGTGTTTTTTTTATTTTTAATTCTTTTTCCAGCTTGCTTAGATTTACTCCATTTCAGATACTGGTATTGCACACTTGGATCCAAAGCTATAGAGTGTCTGGGTTGCATCTGATTAGGGTCTCCTATTTTTACCCATTTACAAGTTAAAACTGAGACACTTTTTACTCATTTATATATTTATTTAAAACAGTGCTCGAAGCGGGCTAGAAAAGGTAAGGGCACGCTTGGAGAAGTGGGCTAGAAAAATAAGGGTATGCTTGCACTTAGTAGCGGCGAGTGCCTATTCAAAGTAAAGACAACGAGATCCCATTAATAAAAAGGTAGGGCTACGCTAAATCCAAAATGAAAAAGGTAAGGGCACAGCGTGCCCCCTCGTGCCCCC
>JAGDQP010060528.1:0-12191 GCA_022664845.1 Lepisma saccharinum
TGGAGAATTCAACTAGCGTATTCGGGGAATCAGTGGCGTATGGGAAACACATGTGAGGGGGGACAACTTGAAAATTTCAAATAGAAACTGGGGTAACTTTTTACATTTTTGGAATCAGTATTGAAAACAAAACAACTTTTAAAGAAACACTTTTTCGATATTTGTATGGTTTGAGAGCTATAATATCTTATTGTTACAGGAATAGTATTGCGTCACCAACGCTGTCCACTAGAAATAACTCAAAAACTACCAGGTGTAGAACAGTGAAACAAAAATTTTGATGACAAAAGTGCATATGGAGATTTTAACAAGCGTATTCGGGGAATCAGTGGCGTACCGGAAATACATGTGAGGGGGGACAACTTGAAAATTTCAAATGGAAGCTGGGGTAATTTTTTACATTTTTGGAATCAGTATTGAAAACAAAACAACTTTTAGAGGAAAACTTTTTCGATATTTTGTATGGTTTGGGAGCTGCAATATCTTATTGTTACAGGAATATTATTGCGTCACCAACGCTGTCCATTGAAAATAACTCAAAAACTACTAGGTGTAGAACAGTGAAAACATTAAACCATATACCTGTACAAGATATGTCGCAACAAACCGATCGGGAGTCGCTACAAACCTTTTCAACGAAGTAGCACTACTTAGCAAAGTTTAAATAATATAACTACTTTTCAAATGACAAGTTTACACCTCAAGTACTGGGTAAAAACGGAGTTTATTTCCTTTATAGGAGAGTGTTCTGTTTGATTCAACAGAAATTTCATGTATATTGGCTATTACAAATTTGACTGGAAAAAATATTTTTCAAAATAACAACTGGCAACATTTTTTCCAGTAAATTGTTATCATTTCTACAGATTATATACGCCGAAAACAAACGAAACATTACAAGAACGCTCAACGTCAAGAAGGAGCTCAGAATGAAGTTATAGCATCTCCAAACTTCATACATTTTTACTCGAAGAGAAAATTTCAACATTTTGCAATTTCTACGTGTAGAATCGAAACCTTCGGCTACACGAAATTCAATCTTAATAACACAATAAGAATATATAGCTGCATTACTGAACATACTTTTACACATATCTGAATTTTTAAACAGGTTTCAGAAAGTAATTATTTCCCAAAATAGACTACACTAAACCTAACCGTAATTTAACCAAGTATACTCAAAGCGCATAATTTTACAGGTACATGGTAAACACAGCTTGTATCGATCTTCCAACTGAATTTAGTATGGACTTTCTGTCACATAAATTAAAGTAAAATAGTTTGCTGAAAACAGGTTTAAAGCTTAATCAAAATACAGAGATTTGGATAGTATATATTAGATTTAGTTAATTCGGTATTCTTCAGTATAGCGATGGGAAACGGTGAACGAAAGGAAACTACAGAAATTTTCGGATTAATCATTAGTAATAGTTAATTATAAAATGTTTAAATAAATCCAAATATCCACATCGGCCAGATTATTTATAGATAGAAAATCGCTACTAATATTCAATGCAACAATTACTAATAAATAACCGAAATTTGCTGTGTAAAAGTAAAATGTACACCAAAACCACAACCGAAGATAACAAATAATTCGAACGCCCACTTTCACAAGCCTCTTCACAAACCACATACGCAAAGCGAAAATAAGAGTTTTTAATTGAATCTAATGCGCTAGAAAGCACATACACAATACGAAAAATTGAGCTTTTGAAACTCAAATGCAATTGAAAAGACTCACAAATGAAACGAAAACAAATAAAATAAAACTTTATACAACATAATTACAATGTGAACTATTTTAAACACGGATGGTTGTCCTGCGATATGTTCTGCACATACACTAACGGAGAAGATGCTCAAATTGGCTTCCACCCTGCTGACGGCAAATACGAATACGGCGAAGAAAACTTCTGCGCACATTTCTTAACATTGCAGGTTTTATTTCTCCACAGGCTCTCCTGATGTTCTCCTGTAGCTCTATTAGTGTTCGGGTTTATTAGTGCATACTGTAGAGTTGAGATGTTCCCAGAGTAAATAGTCTAATGGTGTAAGGTCTGGCGATCTAGTCGTCCATTCAACTGGGCCCCGTCTACCAATCCAACGTCCAGGAAGAACTTCATAAAGCAACTGACGGACTCCCTGGCCGAAGTGCAGTGGTGCCCCATCTTGTTGAAATAAAAAAATACGCCTACTTTCCAGGGCCAGATTATCTAAGTATGGCAACAGTGTAGCCTGGATATAATGTTTGTACTGGTCCGCAGTGAGCCTGTCATTCAGAAACACGGGACCAACAAGAACATTCCCGTGTATGGCACACCAGACGTTTAACCTGGGATCAGTCTTAAACAGCTACATGAGGATTTTCGGCTGACCAATACACAGCGTTATGTTTATTCACTATTCCGTTCAAATGCAAACATGCCTCGTCGCTGAACATCATATCACTCTCAAGATTTGGCTCAATAAGTTTCCCGCAAAATCTTACAGCTTACGCCATCAATGCAATGGAATATCGGAACTCAAAAGTGTTCACTGTTGTTCGGAATGGAACCCTCTGGAACAATGCTAGTCACGCTGGTGAATGCTGACATCGAAACAAGAAAAAGAAGCTCATATCAACGCTGCACGAATACCGCTTCGTTTTCAAGATACACGGTTTCCAACCTAGAGGCAAAAAATCAATTTCTTGAAATGGCAAATACAATGAATATTTCACCATAAATCTTAAACTATGCACTAAAATAAAATGTAGTTTTCAGAATGTGATTTGCTCAATACAGTTGATATTACAAGTTAAAACTGATGCCATCGAGTAATAAGTCTTGCCAACTTTGTATATATTTCATTTCAAAGTGGCACTATATCAGTTTATTAGATATGTGATATCCTCTAGTGCTGGTAAACAACATAAGTGAAGTACAGAACGCAGTGTTGAAAACTATGAAATTTTGTCCCTTCCTTTGAGAAAATATTCCAAAATTTCGTGTTTAATTTAGTAGAATGCTCACAGTTTGCAACACTGCGTTTTATGCTTCTATGTTGTTTACAATCACTAGAAGATACCACATATCTAAAAAACCGATATAGTGCCATTTGAAAAAATAACACACAGGCTATACAAGTTTGACAACACTGATTACCCGATAGAATCAGTCTTTAACTTGTAATATCCACTGTATTGATGCATATCACATTCCAAAAAATAGATTCTATGTTAGTGTATCGTTTAAGATTTATGGCGAAATATTCATTGTATTTACAATTGCAAGAAATCGATTTTGTAGCTCTAAGTTGCTCTCGAAAACGAACCGGAATTCTTCCCGTGCTGATATGAACTTTTTTCTCTTGTTTTGATGTCAGGATTCACCTCCCAAGGTATGTAACCATCTTTACTTTAATCCCTGTATAAGGAATATTCACATGACAGAAGTATACAAGGAATGTTCTCTAGGGAATATGGAAATATTCCTAGAATATGTCGGGGAATTACAGATCCATTCATGGTATATACATGGAACATCTGAATATTCCCCAATTGAATCATCAAGAAATATTCCCAGACATGTTCCTGTCTACTATATGTACATGCATAAAATATTCCTGGAATGTTCCCGTGGAATTTTCCTGGACGATTCATATAGCGGACATTCACATATTACATGTCTAGGTCAGGATTATCCTGGCATGTGTTAGGTATATTCCCATATTCCCTGGGGAATATTCCTTTTTATATTTTTGTAATATTCTTGTGCTATGTGGGAACTATATCGTGAAGTCATTGCTGACCCCAATTTTGAAACTCGTATAGTAACAAGTTTTTAATATTTTTATTCAAATAGAGGTCATTATATGTAATTTATTAGACAATGGTCAAAATACAGATATGTTTAATACAAACAAAATTAAAATCAAAGGTTTCAAAGTGGTCAAAAGACAAACTTTCAAACATTTCTTTTATATAGATAAGAACATTATTTTAATAACTCTTTTGTTCTTAAATTCGTGAGTACTAGAAGCATCAGTGTCACTATAATTAATCTTGTTTGCTGTAGTTTTTTTTTCGAGTAAGTCACTCATAACAAAATAAGTTACGTAACCACTATCGTGGGGTCATAAATGACCCTATACCTCCCCACGAGTAAGCAAGACGCACATTTTACAGAACACGTGCGGCAGTAATAAGAACTAAGAGTGTAGTGACTAAAAATAAACAAAGCTTGAGCACTATTTCCCTGAATTATTACGTAATACTTGAACGATTCTTAAGCATGAATATTTCCCGGAAATAACGTATATCTTGTCAGCATTTTTATTAGTATAGACTATTGTTGGCTTAGAGTGCTTACGAGAATCACTGTGAAATTTAGAGAAAATATAAAATTTAACAACCATCAATATATGTTTTCACGGATTTTTCAACTTAACTAAAATATATGTATTATCTTTTATTTTATTTTTGTAGGCAGAAAAGTTTAGCAAGAAGATACAGGCTATAGATACTTCTAATATGGATCTTCAGACAAGAAACGAGGTATGTTGTTGTAAGAATTATTCATACCTATTACCATGTAGTTACTTGCACCATATAAGTATGAAGAATTTATGACTTTAAAATAATAGCTTGCTGAGTATAGGTGTGTGTTTTAGGCTATTTTCTCAAAAAACTATGTAATAGCTGGAAATGCTTCATGTCAACTACTACATTATAAATAATAAATGTTATTACACACGCATATGCTCACACATACATATTACCTTTTTCTTACGTATGAATAATACATTATATGGAATATTCTAGTTTCTCCATCTCTCTATTTATTTTTCATTTATATGATGGGTACACGGTGAGTATCGCTAATTGTGAATGGTCCTTGCATAATTACATTGCATTTTCTGTTTTCCCAGTTCCAATTACTTTTATTTTATTTCTCTTTATTTTTCTCCTTTAGACTTAACTTTCTTATCTTGGCAAATAAGAGACTGATCATATTTTTACGACATAATATTTTTGTTAAGAGTAAGTTTATGGTAACATTTTGTTTTGTTCTAATCAGAAATAATTTTAACCCGTCCTAGTTTTTGTAGAAGTTAAGCAGAATTTAAATTTTTTCAGACAGTGTCATTTGTTATCGAATAGCATTGGATTCATTACTTTGAATCAGCTAAATACGGGTTTGGAGTTGATCTTCACGAGTCAGGGAGTGAATTATAGACAGGTTTCCGTTTCTATGTTGGGTGATAGCTTTGATGAACATTTTTGCACTTCACTTGTGGCTTGTTGCGGTGCCTTCCCGCGACGGTATCTATGCTACATATAGTATGCTAATAAAGTTTGAAATATATTTTCATTTTTATCTCATTTATTACACCATGAATTGTTTTATATATATAATGATATACCTACTACTGTAATCATGATTTCCTAATTTTAAAAAACTTGAAGGAGGACATTAGACAGCTCACCTAACATGTATTGGTCAGTAACATAATCCAGTTCCCTAGCCTACTCAGATTTCTGTTTAGTATTACCTTCTCTTATGAATGATCAGCTATTTGTCTTTTTTCTTATAGTCAATTTTACTAGCTTGGCATATTTAATCGAATCTTGTTCTAGTAGTCAATCTAACGTACTTACGGTTATTGGATGTTATTCCCAACATAACTTAACAAACTACGTTTGGCTTCTGTAATATTGCTCAATCGTTATGGTACTGAATCATTACTATAGCTCTTTGATTTGATAAAATGTGATAATTTACAAATTTTAATTAAAGCCATTAGTTTATCACTTATACTACTTTACCAATGGATGATTTTCTTAATGAATATTATTTTCTTTGAGAAACATTCTACCTAACCTAAATACAATTGTAAATTAAGTTAATGTTTAAAATAAAAAAGCAATAGTGCGAAACTTATTAACGCAATTTTATTTTCCGTTTGGTTTGAGATTACTCCTTGTGAAAATAAGTTTTCCTACGTTGTACTCAACAGCGATTTGTCAGTGCGTTCTTGAACCTTTAAATATTAAAAGCCAATCTAACGAAGTAGTAAATTTTACTTTGAATAAGGTTCCTTGGAGTCTATACATTCAAAATGAACTAATATTATTTAACCTTTTGTAACAACTATGTATGATTTAGGTACGATTACTATTGTCTGCATTACTGTTTCTTCCAAGGATATTTTAAAATTTCTCATTGCATTCTTTCTTTAAACAGTTGATCCTATAGAAATGCATGTAGAGGTTTTGGAATATTTTATTTACAATTCAATATTTCATACTGTTTAATAAAGATTTTTTGAAAAGCATATGATCAAATTTAATGAATGCAATGTTTAGAAGTCACTAATATATTGAAGTAGTTGTTAGTAAGGCATAATGTAGATTGTCTATTTGAAATGGAATTTAAATATAAGATTAGGTTATTATGGCATTTTAGTAATGTAATTTAGCAACTTTAATGTTTAAGAAAACGATAATTTAATTCCCGTTCTATTTTATTTGGATTCTAATAATACTTAGCATCAACAAATGAGAGATCTGTCATATAACTTACCGTATGTTTCTTTACTTCAGATACACAATTTTTTATGAGTGTCTTCAGTGATCCATGGAGGTCAGTGTGCCCCGTTTCGTTTATTTTGTTACTAATGCTGGCTGATTGGATGAGAATAGATATGATCTAGAATAATATTTTACCCAAACGATTTGTGCACTAGCTGAGTACATCTAATTGATATATATTTTTTTCATATTTGAGTGTAGCAGGGAATGTGTAAGACGGCCCCAATCGTTAAAAAAAATATTTTCTTATTGTTATTATTTACCCTCGGTGTGTTATCTAAAGTCTTTCTTGAAGTGATTTTAATCGATGGAGTTAGACTTAGAATGAACCTCGTTACTAACATGATATGCGAACTCTGTATTTTGACTGTTCTAGAAAACAAAAGCTGGTTTTAGAGCTACTGGTGCACTTAATTGACTATATTATCTTTATTTCTGTGTCTTTGTGCGAATTTATACCTTTTTCATTATTGATCGATTCCGATAATAATTATTTTGCTTTCCGATCTGTTTCAATCATGTTTATCTATCTCGATTGGTAGGTATCTTCATGTTATTTAGAGTGTTTAGTTGGATCGCTGCATGCTTTATGAGAACTTGTTACTTTGACAGTGGTGCTCTCACTCTCTTCTTCTGCCTTCCACTGAGCATGTGGTATGAGCCAACACGTTTACATGCCTTAGAATGAACCTAATCTATTTATTCTGTTAGACCTTTTGGTGCGTTGTTAGTCTATGTTCCACGGATGGTGAATTTCAACTACGCCATTCACTAAGTGTGGTATCATATAAGAGTTTTGGGTGCAAAGGTTTCATATACATATGTACAATCGCAATCAATTTGACCATTGAGGTCACAGGAAGTATAAAGATGGCAGAGAAACTGTGTGAACTTGACAATCTCAACAATCAACACCAGCAATGAACAGTGATTAAAAACTATTAAAAGAGAGATGTGACCTTGATAACAGCATGCAGTAAAATTTAACGTTTTCTCTGCATCAGGAACAAATAAAGTGCTTTTGTTAATTTGCGTGTGCTTATTTCAAAACTGGCCTGCAAAATCGCGTAGCACGTCACTGTTTTTAGATATATAAGATCGTTACAAAATCACTACTATATAGTATGAATTCCAACGTGATTACATATATTTAAAGCTTTCGTACTTACATATTTTCAAAGAAATAACGTGAAATTACAAGAAGTAGGACAATGTATATAATTGAGCAAAGTATACACAAAATTTTGTATGGGGAATAAAGAAATCTTACATACTACTTTCAGGAGTAAGTTCCTCTGCCTTGCCTTTTGTAATCACTCACTGTTTTCACTTATCAGGTAAACAGATATAATAGAACATACGTTTTTATGAGAATTTACGAGTAGGTGAAACGTACATTTCAGAAATTTATAAAAATAAAATGCTCATAAGATGTTTAATATACAATTAAGTATATTTGTAATCAGGAAGTATCGACATCTAATAGCATCAGCGTTCAGCTGGTTTGTTCATAATAATTTAACACAATTTTTATTTCTATTCACATGCTGTTTAAACAATGGAGGAAACAAAACTTATTATTTACATGATACATTATAATTTACTTATGTATTTTAACAGATCCTAGTAAAAACATAGACAATTCAAACTGGCTTATGTTTTATTATCTGTATGTTATCAATTGTGTGGTAACAGTAGGCAATTTTCTTTATTTTATTTCAGATGCAAATATTGTTACAAATCGTAGCAACAAAGAAACCTAAAATATCTCTCAGTGGATTTGTTACCATGAATAGAGCCTTGTTAAGTTCGGTGAGTATTTACGAATATATACAAGTTCATCTGTCATCTCAGAAAAAAAATCTTCGTTTGGTTCTTTTCTTTTCACTTATATCAAAATGCACAGTACAATTAAAAATGTTCGATATTTTCCATTGCTATTTTTATGTTCTTCTTCTATAATCGTGATTTTACTATTTCGTATTTTGTTAGAGCACTTAGAACGCATATTAATACTGAACAATATTCTAAAGAACATATATCTATGAAAAACATTACTTTGATTTTTTGTAAAAGATTTCAGTACAGTACAATTCAAAACGTTCAATTTGTTTTCAAATATTTTTTTATTTTATTTTCGATAATTTTTCTTATCTCAGATACTACATAATTTAAATATAATCACATTTCTTGAAATTTACTATGAAGAGCGCTTTATTACGAAAGAATTATTTTTTACTTATTTTCATGAAAGATATTGATACAACACAATTAAAATATCAGCTGTTTTACTTTATTTTTATTTTTCCATTTTTTTAAATGTATATTTGATAGTACATAATTTTAATATCCCCGCATATATTGCACTTTTTAAAAGTCTATAATTTTAAAGAAAATTATTTGCCTAATTATCACTTATACCAGTAGACAACAATGATCTTAACCATGAAACCACCGAACTATACTAAGTGAGCAAGAAAGATAACAACGAAGAATAATATATAGTTTAAGAATATATATAGCATAATACTGAAATATAATTTAAAGACTACATTTATAAAGGATAAATTGGTCTAATGATCGCTGACAACAAAAGACACCAATGCATTCAACAATGAAATGATAGAACTATATTAGCCCCTCAAAGAAGATACTGATGAAGACTACTATTTCTTCCAGAATCTAGAAGCCTTTATTACCGAAACATATATAAGTAAGTAACTTAACTTTTCTGTATTTTAGCAGAAATAATGAATCATGTTCTGTTGAATTCAGTATTAGTCGATACTGTGCTTAACTCAAAACTTGTTTCAACAAATGTTATTAATATTTGTTTTACTTCTTTCCTCTCTTTGCTGTTGGTTTTCAGTTTCATCTTCTTTATTTAATTTGAGTTTCCTGTGAGCAAGCTACGATCCATCATCTGCTTGACAAGTCTTGAAAATGTAAAAACTTTCTGCCGACTTTCGAGACTTGATAATTTCATATTTTATCTTCGTTTCTTTCGTTCTTGGTTTAGTAATATCCAACACCATTCAGCTTCGAAAATTTTAATCACATTTACATTTAATAATCTATCACTAATAGTTGGTTGTACAGATTTATTATTTTCAATTTTCGATATGCCTATACTTGTCTTTGTACTACGTAGATACAAAAACTTATTACAATAAGAAAATCATATGAAATTCATTTATAAAGACATATTCAATCCAATGAAGGAATAGTGCTTTTTTTAACGTGTTGACAAATCAGTCACGCAAGGAGAAAAACAAATATTTTACAGGAAAAAAAATCATTTTTGTCAAAGAATAAATACGATTTTTCAGAATGTACATGTAGGTCTGTATTTCCCGCGCATACTATTACAAATACATAAACAATTGTCAGAATGGGAACAGGGTTTGTTGGACATTGTCTAATGATAATCAACCCAAAAATATTACTTTTAATAAAGGTAAAGGAAGCCTATCTACGCGTATCTTCAACGAGCATTGTAGTGTTATCCTTTTCTAGATAACGTACTAACATATAGTTAAGTACTATAGACAAAATTGTTATACAGTATTATACTACTACTTTGTTACCAAGTTACAGGATTATTTAATAATCTCTAAGGTATGAATTTCACAAGCTGGTTGCAGGTTGCATATCACAACCAAAATCAACAAAGAAACTATGCTTCTATTGCATTTCTTACCCAGAGACAGCTAACACAGACACCTACTGCTAAATTGCCACAGTGTTGCCAAAATTTGAAATGATTTTTACCTTCTGAAGGGCTAAACTTTCCTGTAAATCAATGCATTCTTCTCCTCATTCATTCATTGTAAGTTTGCTAAAAACTTCGGCTACAATATATCAATATTGAGTAACTACTACAAAACCAATAGGGTCGTCTACAAATGAAGAGACCATTACAACCGTTTCTGGTCTCAACTGAATGGAATTTATTTAAGACTGGTATCTAAGGCTCAAGCCACCTTTGTCTCAAATTCATGTTGTAAATTTTTGTGTGAACCAGCAACCGATCCAACTTGAAATTTCAATCCTTAAATATTATCAACTTCTGTTTCGTAAAACCAGAGATACGAAGTTGTCCTAAGAACGTAGATGCCTATCGCCCAATAAGTTTGAATTGCTATGTTGGACACAATTTATACTTTCTATACACGTGTAATAATTTCGTAGTAAATTTTATTCAGATAAGAAGAGTATATGACATTTAGAAGAGTATTCAGATAAGAAGAGTCTTTAAAATTGAGAAATGAATGTTTTCGATGATGGCTGAATTTCCCACCAAATCAGTGATTTTAAACAAAATGTATTTCCGTTTCCTTCGGAATTTAGAGCAAAATTCCCTGCCCCAAAAGAAATTTCCCCGCATTTGACAACACTGAATCGCCCCAAAGCTTAGTAACGGTATTTATGCAGAGTATCTTCAAACTATAAAAACAAACTTCAGAAAGTGATTCCTCACACCAGGTAAGGAAAGATTTATATGCTCATATCTCAAGAAATACAGTTTTAAAATTACCAGAATCGTTCAAGGCTAACCGAGAGTTTTATTTCTGAGTTGAAAATTAAAAGGATGATAAACATCAAAGTATATCGGGTTATTCCATGACAAATCATACAATTTTAGACAAATTGGTTACATCAGTATTTAAGAAATGAAACCTTTTCCGTACGTTCGTTCTTATATGAGAATCAATATCGTAAAATAATGTTTTTCTCGTAGTTCTTGCGGGGCTGCAAAATATCGCGAGTAACATTTTAGCTCGTGCATCTGTGTATAATAACCAGAATACCGTCTTCTGAAAACCAGAAGACCTAAAAGTTGAATCAAAAACCATTGAGTAACTCCTGTAGTGTGTTGGGAATATTGGAAACAGCTTCCCTCCAAAGAAATTCCTTCATTCTAGGTATTAGGTTGAAAAATGACTAATGAATTTTATACAATTGGATTTAGAAACACTTTTGGAGGAAACAGTTGAACATCAGTCTATTTTTTTAAAATAATGTTCAGACCTACCTGTTTTGCAGGGTGTCAACATGCGAAAAGTCATGTTTTTGTATCACATACCTTTTCCTCAACGGGCTTAGAACACCACCCTTCGCCTAAAAATGTCAGATGTTTGCATAATATATCTCAAATAGGTACTAATGAAGAAATCTTAACCTTGGTATCAAGGAAGCGTTGTATCTGCCCAAATCAAAGTCAAAATTGAACTTTCATTTTCAAGCGGTGCAGTCAGTTAAAGATTGCTCATGAAAGTTAAATTGCTCGTTTAAAGTAGCGTAGGAACGTGAAGCAACATATACACATAATACACACTTACACTATAGATTGCGGAACTTGCAAGTTTATCGCCGCAGTAACAAATAGTCACCATAGGATTCTATCCTGAGCAAGATCAAGCTAATTTTCATAACAAACACCTACTTCTCGAAGATCCCTTCCAATTATATCCTCCTAATGTCGTATCGGTCTTCCTAACGGTTTGTTACTCTCCAGTATACCAATCACGGTGGTATATCCCCAATCCGAGGTAAATATCCAGCCTACCTTAATCGTTGCTTTTTCATTATTCTAACAACATTGGGTGAGTCGTAA
>JAGDQP010060529.1:0-12191 GCA_022664845.1 Lepisma saccharinum
ACTTGCAGTAAATCAACCTTTCACTTGCTGATATCTCAAAGTGGGATTATTTTTCCCGAAATCTTGATATATCTGGAAGATAACTTGAATACATAGGTAACTTCCAATAAAGTGCATAACTAGCCTTGAACACTTCCCCTCCCTCAAATATGGACCCAGCTCCCCTCCGAGCAACTATCCCCTCGAACATTACATCGCCACAGTTATCTCTGAGTGGGTTCTCACATCAGATGACCAACCAGCCTAACCGAACTCATGACCAACGCAAAGTCCTTGCAACACTATGCGAGAGCCATGACATAAGGGTCCTCCCAGCGGACAAGGGGCCCACCACAATAATCTTAGACAAAGGTGACTTCTTTCAGGAAGCTTACCGTCAACTTTCTGACTCCAGCATCTACAAACACACCGCCACAGACCTAACCTACACCCACCGACAGAAAATTCCCGATTTTATTACCGATAATGGTCCTCGTGAGGGCATATCTAAAATGTCCATAAAGTATCTAACTCTGGACAGTCCACTTACCCCGATCTTTTACAAATTACCAAAGATCCACAAACCAGGTAACCTTGCAGACCCATTGTAGCCAGCTAAATTCCCTACTGACGCATTTCAGCTCTCGTTGACTCCTTCCTTCAACCACATGTTCAAGCGCTGCCTGCCTACATACGCGACACCTACCACTTCTTAGAAATCATCCGTAAATTACCTCCTCTCCCTTCTGACATCCTGCTTTGTACTATAGATGTTACTGGTATACCAACATTCCTCATGCCCATGGCTTAGCAGCTATGGAATTCTTCCTTAACCAGAGACCCAAACCTCATACCCCAACCACAGCTTTCCTTCTTAACCTGTCCAACCAAGTTCTCACATGTAATAACTTCACCTTTGACGACAAACACTACCTTCAGATTCGAGGCACAGCCATAGGTACGAAAATGGTATCTTCTTATGCTAATCTGTTTATGGGCAAGCTCGATCATGATTTCCTGCAAACTCAGCCTTTGACCCCACTACCCTGGGTAAGGTTCTTGAATGATATAATGATGTTATGGCCTCATGGTGAAACCAGTCTCAAGACATTCCTAGAACAACTGAATCAATTCCGTGTTGTCCAGTTAACTTGGTCCATTTCTAACAAAAGGAGTCACATTCTTTGACGTGGACATCACTTTAGAAAACAACACCCTCACTAGCTCCGTTCACTTAAAACGTACGAACCTCAAGTTCTCATCCTTACCACACAAAGAAAGCTATTACTTTCTCCCCTGCTCTCAGAGGTCAACGCCTGAATTCGACCACCTCTGCTACTGAAACTTACTACCAACGCCTCCAGGAGGCTCTAGTCAATCGAGGCTACTCTTGTAACCAAACAGATCCGCCGTGCATCCTCACATATTCAACCCACTCAAACCTCCAGCACTAATCCTAACCCACCGGCTCTAATCACCCAGTTCCGTCCCAAACTAACCAAGATCAAACAAAGCCTACGCTCTCATTTCCACATTCTCCACTCTGACCCAGACACAATATCAGTATTCCCTACCAAACCTAGATTAGTTTTTCAGCATGCCCCTAATCTTACAAACATCTTGGTCTTTACGAATCCTTCCTCGCCACCACCCGAAACCGGCGGCCATACATGCAAGAAACCCAGATGTAGGGCCTGCCCCAATTTCATCACTTCTCGCACAGTCACTATTAATACTGCTAATGGCCGGTATACCCTAAATCCCAAGGGTACATACCACACCTCTAATGTTATATACATCTTAACATGCAAGTTCTGTGATGCCTTTTAGGTGGGGGAAACAGGTGGTGCTCTGATCTTTCGTATTAACAACCATCGTCACTTTTGCACTGTCAACAAACCGGATGCCCCAGTCTCCTTGCACACTGAGTCCCACAACAATCCAATTTTGATCTATATTTCGTGGTTGCCATAATCCACATTTTACACCCTACTACCAGCACCTTTTCCCTACGCCGTCTGTGGGAGAGTGCCTTTATTCATGGTTTGAGCACGAAAATGAAACCTGACCTTAACCTTCAATAACTCTATTCCTTCATTTTCTCATAAATTTCTCTTAAATTGCCCTTCCGGCTTTTCTTTGTGCTAGCGATATATATAAAGTAAATTTATGATAAAAGTAAGGAACTTACTTACAGCTTATTTGTTCCATAGGAGAACAAACACCCACAGGTACATTCTTGCTTGTAGAAGAAAAGACGAGCACGTGCAGAATGATTAAAAGACTAAGGCGACAGTGGCACCACGTAGCGGGCGACTTATCAAGTTTGGAGTACAATTGACTACTATATAGCGCGTGGATTTCAGGACCTTGGAACGATTGACAACTGTACAGCGTGTAAGTTCAGGATGGAAAAGTGTTGAAAGTGCAGAGCAAACTGGAGGTTTATAGTTATTAAAGGTTAAGGCCAGGATTCATTTTCGCGCTCAAACCATGAATAAATGCGCCCTCCCACAGACGGCGTGTTGAGGTGCTGGTCGTATGGGGTAAAACGTGTATTATGGCAACCAGGAAAGATAGATCAAAATTGTTGATGTGTGTGTAAGGAGATTGGAGCATCCGGTTTGTTGATAGGACAAAAGTGACGGAGGTTGTTAATATGAAGGTTCAGAGCAGCACGTGTTTCCCAAACGTAGATTAGTTTTTCAGCATCCCCATAATCTTAGAAACATTTTATTGCGTACTAACCCGTCCTCGCCACCACCCCAAAAGCGATGCTCATATATCCAAGAGACCCAGATGTAGGACCTGCTCCTTTTCATTACTTCCCCCACAGTCACTATCAATACTGCTAGTGGCTGGTATACTCTAAATCCCAAAGGTACATGCCATACCTGTAATGTAATTTGCATCCTAACCTGCAAATTCTCTGATTCCTTTTATGTGGGGGAAACAGGTGGGCCTCTTAGCATTCGTATTAATAACCATCGTCACTTTTGGACTATTAACAAACTGGATATCCCACTCACCTTACTCGCCCAGTCACACAGCACCAATTTTGATCTATCTTCCTTGTTGCCATAATACACACTTTGCCCACCACGACCGGCATCTCACCACGCCGACTTTGGAAGGGAGCATTTATTCATTGCTTAAGTGCAAAAATAATCCTGGACTTAACCTTGAATAACTCTAAACCTTCCGTTTGATCTGCAATTTCAACATATTTTCTTCCACGATCCCACTGTGAACTTACACGCTTTGCAGTTGTCAGTTGTTCCAAGCTCCTGAAATCTACACGATATACAACAGCCAATTGTTCTCCAAGCTTGATGCGTCGTCCGCTATGTGGTGCCACTGTCGTCTTAGTCTTTTGTTCTGTCTGCACGTGTCCGTCATTTCTTCTACCGCCAAGACAAAGGACTTTTAAAGCCCGAAATATCGCGAAAAACTATGTGTATATTATTATTGTGTGTGTGTTCTATGAAACAAATAAGCTGTAAGTAAATTCCTTCCTTTTTACCATAAATTTTCCTTAAATTGCCCTTCCGGATTTCCTTTGTGTTAGTGATATATATTATTTTCTTCACAATGATTAGCACACTGTAAACTGCGCTAATAAAGTCATCGTTTCAAAACTCGTGGAGTTGGTCCTCATGCTGTTGCCACATTGCTAAATTTCAGGACCTAAACTTTTTTAAGAACTGCTAAAGAGTGCGTTCAGTTTTTGATTTGCTGAGTGTACCTTTAACCCTTTAGCCACGGGGGTCTTCAATTCAGCCGATTTCTTGTACCGCTGCGATTAAAGCAAGTTTGTTCTGCCTTTTCTTTGTCCCACATTCCACTCAGGTTGAATTTGCGGAACTAATTTTTACAGTACATGACTTCTTCCGCTAAGCCCGTTCAGACAATTTATGAAACTTCATACCTTCCATAGTATCAGTTCGTGTGTTCTCCGAACTATAATTGCAACATTGGTTTCTCATCACTACACATTCTATTTCGCAGTGGGTAGTGCTGAGGAATAGACAGATAAATTATATTTTGTTTGTCTCCATTCTGTTATTTTACTTTTTATTTTGATGTTCGCTGAAAATGGATTCGAAGCGAATATGAAAGCCAGGCAGTGAAAACTATTTGAATATAAAAGTCATGGTATGCAGTATTTGAAATGTAAGCATTACTATTATATCATGAACCGTCCACTCGAGCTAACTTGACTTGATAAAAGGCAACGTATACTTGTTCAAGATATCAAAGATTTTCTCTCTCACTCTTAACAGACCGTAGTTCAGTTGGTAGAACGTTGGCTTAACTTTCGGGAGTTCCTGGGTTCGATTCTGAATTAAATTTTACCAGGGTTTCCTCGGGCAAACCAACCTAATGGCGAGATGGTACCTTCGAAATTAAGCCTGACCTACTTTTTTCATACATCATCTCCCCACCCCTCCCCGGCCTAAGCCATTGTTGCCTAAAGGCCGTAAAGCATAAGGGCAGCAGACAGTTCTGGGAATGAAAGGCACTTCCTTTACAACAAAGAAGTATGCTTTGTATAGCTGTTAGCAGGACTGTGTCATAAGGAGGTCGCTTTTCTTTTTTTATTCCTAACTACTTGTAAGAAAACGTTCTTTTTTGGTTGATTAGTGTGAAAATGCCTATTAGTTTTGATTTTCGGGGCTCAGGTGTAGTAATTGGTGCTGTGACTTTATTCGTTGTATGTATTTATTTTTTCTTTGGAAATAATTTAAGCTGTTTAAAGTAATTAGTACGAAACTACGAGCTGTTAAGCTGAAGAACATTGTGGTATAAGCTGGTGCGAATATTCTACTACTATTTAGAATAGTGTTAGAATTTGATGTCTGCTAAGTTGTAAAATATTTGCGGTTTTGATATTTATATATTAAAATCTTTCTTTTTTACCTTTTCATTTCAGATTGGTGTATAAGTGGTTTTATTTTATCTATAAATTAAGCTATGCTTTAGGTTTAATTGGTTATGTTATCATGATGGCTACCTTTTTTGGGTTAAATCTTGTATTTAATTCAAAACCACATCCGTGGATGGATGTTGGGATGCTTTTCCTTTTCTATGGCCTTTATTATGGTGTACTAGGCCGAGATGTTGCAGAAATATGCGCTGATAAAATGGCTGCTCATATAGGGGTAGGTATTTGACTTATTATTTTCCATTTCGTGGTAGTTTTCTTGACATAAAGATTTCAGGGATATGATACTCCTCAAAATTGTCGGAAATGAGTTTATTCGGGTTGTTGTACGTTCACTTGTTCGTTCATATTAGGAAGAGAGGTAGAGTATTGTCTGAACACATGCTAGAGTTACAGTCAATTGAAAATAAGATAATCTTTAAGTACTTGCAGTAAATCAACCTTTCACTTGCTGATATCTCAAAGTGGGATATTATTATTTTTCCCGAAATCTTGATATATCTGGAAGATAACGTGAATACATAGATAACTTAAAATAAAGTGCATAACTAGCCTTGAACGCTTCCCCTCCCTCAAATATGGACCCAGCTCCCCTCCGAGCAACTATCCCCTCGAACATTACATCGCCTCAGTTATCTCTGAGTGGGTTCTCACATCAGATGACCAACCAGCCTAACCGAACTCATGACCAACCCAAAGTCCTTGCAGCACTATGCGAGAGCCATGACATAAGGGTCCTCCCAGCGGACAAGGGGCCCACCACATTAATCTTAGACAAAGGTGACTTCTTTCAGGAAGCTTACTGTCAACTTTCTGACTCCAGCATCTACAAACACACCGCCACAGACCTAACCTACACCCACTGACAGAAAATTTCCGATTTTATTACCGATAATGGTCCTACCTAAAATGTCCATAAAGTATCTAACTCTGGACAGTCCACTTACCCCGATCTTTTACAAATTACCGAAGATCCACAAACCGGGTAACCTTGCAGACCCATTGTAGCCAGCTAAATTCCCCTACTGACGCATTTCAGCTCTCGCTGACTCCTTCCTTCAACCACATGTTCAAGCGCTGCCTGCCTACATACGCGACACCTACCACTTCTTAGAAATCATAAATTACCTCCTCTCCCTTCTGACATCCTGCTTTGTACTATAGATGTTACTGGTATACCAACATTCCTCATGCCCATGGCTTAGCAGCTATGGAATTCTTCCTTATCCAGAGACCCAAACCTCATATCCCAACCACAGCTTTCGTTCTTAACCTGGCCAACCAAGTTCTCACATGTAACAACTTCACCTTTGACGACAAACACTACCTTCAGATTCGAGGCACAGCCATAGGTACGAGAATAGCACTATCTTATGCTAATCTGTTTATGGGCAAGCTCGAACATATCATCCTGCAAACCCAACCTTTGACCCTACTACTTTGGATCCGTTTCTTGGACGATGTCCTGATGTTATGGACTTACGATGAAACCGGTCTCAACACATTCCTAGAGTAGCTGAACCAATTCCGTGTTGTTCAGTTCACTTGGTCCATTTCTAACAAAAGAGTCACATTCCTTGACGTGGACATCACTTTAGAAAACAACACTCTTACTACCTCCGTTCACATAAAACCTACCAACCATATGGAGTATTTACACTACTCAAGTTCTCATCCTTACCACACCAAGAAAGCGATTTCGTTCTTCCTTGCCGTTAGAGAACAACGGCTGAATTCCACCACCTTTGCTACTAAAACTTACAACTAACGCCTCCAGGAGGCTCTAGCAACCTTGTAAGCAAACAGATTCGCCGTGCATCCTCACACATTTAACCACTCAAACCTCCAACACTAATGCTAACCCATCGGCTCTAATCACCCAGTTCCATCTTAAGCTAACCAAACCAAACAAATCCTACACTCTCATTTCCACGTTCTCCAATCTGACCCAGACACAAGATTAGCATTTTCCACCAAACCGAGATTAGTTTTTCAGCATCCCCCTAATCTTAGAAACATCTTGGTCTGCACGAATCCTTGTCACCACCTCAAACCGAAGCTCATAGATGCAAGAGACCCAGATGTAGGACCTGCTACATTTTCATCAATTCTCCCACAGTCACTATCAATACTGCGAGTGACCGGTGCATCCTAAATCCCAATGGTACATGCCACACCTTTTATGTAATATACATCCTAACCTGCAAGTTCTGTGATATTTTTTATGTGGGGGGAAGCAGGTGGTGTTCTGAACATTCGTCTTAATAATCATCGCCACTTTTGCACTATCTACAAACCGGATGCTCCAGTCTCCGCACACACCCAGTCTCACAACACCAATTTTGATCTATTTTTCCTGATGTCTGTAATACACCTTTTGCTCCCGTACGACCAGCACCTCAACGCGCCGTCGGTGGGATTGCGAAGTGACTTCATTCATGGGTTGAGCGCGAAAATGAAACGTGGCCTTAACCTTTAATGACTCTAAACTCCCGTTTGCTCTGCATTTTCAAGACATTTCCTTCCACAATTTACTCATGAACTTACATGTTATGCAGTTGTTAATTGTTCCTAGCTCCTATAACTTCACGCTACTCCGCAGTCACTTGTTCTAGTTTGATGCGCCGTTCCCTGCGTGTCGCCACTGCACTAATAAACGTATATCACCTAATTAAAGTAACTCACATGATGAAGAAGACAAAGCGTATCTCACATCTTTTCGATATGTTTCTTTTTTCTTGGGTTTCTTCCTTTCCTGATCACTTTTTCTGATTGACTAAACCTGTGACTTTTCAACATAAATATCCCTATCAGTCCCATTTCCCAACAGTACTTGCGTACTACGTGCTACCATCCCATCATTTCAAGACTTCACTACCCTTTTCTAGCAATCACCTCCTAGAGCGAAACATCTCGGCACCAATTTCCGCAAGTACTGGCAGAGAATTCCTTCAATTAATTTCCGAACAACTCAATCTAACTCGCAACGAGCACAAAGCTCTTGCAGCGCTTCGTGAGAACGAAGACAAAGTGGATCTCCCAACCCACAAGAGATCTAGTAGTCTTTGACCTTCAGGAGTCTTACCTCCAACTCTCTGATACCGATACCTACAAACCCACATCCACAGACTTAACCCCTAGCCACAAAAACAAAATCTCCGAATTTATCTACAAGAATGGTTCCGGGTATGAGAATGGCTCCTTTCTATGGCAAACTGTTCGTGGGCAAGCTTGAAACAGAATTTCTACAATTCCAACCCTTGACTCCTCTAAATTCGTTTTTTGGACAATATTTTTGCCTTTTGGTCACACGGTGAAGCCATTCTCAGCACATTCCTACTTAAACTGAACCAGTTCAGTTGGTCTATTTTGAGCAAAAATGCCACATTCCGTGACGTGGACATCACTCGATAAAACGGCACTCTCACTACTTCCTTCCGTTCACATGAAACCAACAAACCATATGCAAAACTTGGATTGCTCAAGTTCCCATCCTTACCGTACGGAAAGCATATTCATTTCTCCTTTTCACTCAGAGGATAACCAAATCTACAACTTACACTTCCAGGAGGCTCTAGTGAACTCAGACTACCCACCTAACCTAGTAACCAAGCAGATCCAAAGCACCAATCCGAATCTGCTAGCGTTATTCACTTCGTTTCATCCTCAACTAACAAATATCAAACAAATAAATTCTACGTTCACACTTCCATATTCTCCAATTTGATTGCGATATTAGATCAGAGTTTCCCACCAACCAAGTTTAATTTTTAAGCATCTACTTAATCTTAGAAATATCTTAGTCTGCTCTAACCATTATTCTCGGTTGTCTTCAGTTATCCCCCAAAAATGTAAGAAAGCTAGATGTAAAATCTGTTTCATCCATATTACGTCTCCGGCTGTCTCTGTGAAGACATATCTAAGAGAAACAGGCGGTCCCTTAAACCGCCTTTGTATCAATAATCACTGTCACTTTCCGTCACCAACAGACCCGACACTTCAGTTCCTCCCCCTCGACTTCTCTGATGTGACTCATACGCTATCCGCTACCACAAACATATCCCAATGCCGTCTCTGGGAAGGAATCTTCATTCAGGACATGAGAGGAAAACTAAAACTCGGCCTAAAATCTTGCAGTGATATATATATTTCCAACATCCGCTCTGCAGTGCTTCATGCCTTCATCCCGTTGTTTTTCCCATCTCATGTTTTCAATATTATTTTCCCTTTTCTCGGATTCCGTATTCTTTCCTGACTACCGTTGTTCCTATTGCTTCTAAACCCTGCTCATTTGTCAACACAAACACCCCTGCCAATCCCATACCAACAGTACTTCCATACTACGCGTTTGTCTATTGTCTTTGGTAATGTCAACCGCTTTGAAACTGCAACTGTACTACACGTTCGACCATGTGACTGTCTCCTTACTTCATTGAAGATGAGATTATATCTCGAAATATATTCAATTCAGTTCAAACATTATTAACGTAGGCGAGATTCAGCTGATGCTATTCTACCACCTAACCCATGTCTGTACAATTACATATATGAACTGTATGAAAGCAAAATAAATACATAAAGTATAAACACTTGCGGAATGAGATAGTAAAGGAAGAACTTCTCTCTCTCTCTTGTCAATGTAATTTCTGTACCTGTACAACCGCGTAAGTCCAATTTTGGCCATAACGTGATTAATGCAGTTTGATACGGTATTTGAAAGGCCTTACATAATGGTTGCATGATTCTTGTTATAAACATGTTAAATAATGTAAAAAAGTAAGTCTATTGTGTAGTTTGTCCATTTAGTTTCGATATGAAATGGAGTAATTTTTCTTTTTTCTCGAAAACTAGGATTTGTGACTTACACGGTTCTGGTTCTCAGGTATAGATTTCCAGTGCTTGAACGTATTGCGCATTCTGTCATAGTACACATCTAATATATTATAACAAAGATAACACAAAGACGAAATATATAATTAAAAGGGAAGTAGTCAGATATTATCTGGATTACACTTAGTATACTGAGTGTGTCTGCTGTAATAAGAGATTCTTTTTTTCTATTCAAAATTTACCTTACATATTGCCTATCCGCCCTGTTCCTATTTGCATTTGATATGTATGTAAGGTAAAAGAAGGTAGAAAGAAAGGTTACAAGTATAGTTCGTAGCAATAGGTACACAAACATTACTTTGGTGACTCCATCGTCCAGTCGGCTTTTGGTGACTGCAATCAGTCAAGAACGGCGCAGGGAATTGGCGACCCCATCGTCCAGTCGGCTTTTAATGGCTGCAATCAGCCCTAGCAGCTAAACATCAACGCTGCTTGAATGGAGAACCAGCAGAGAGGAGTTCATTTCATTTCATTTTCATCAACGGCCGCGTCATTATTTCATATCCTCTTCTCTTGCCACTTATGCCTCCCCGCAATAAAAAGAGGAAGTTTAGGATGTATTTGCATTGACGATGGCCTCTGGGGTCATTGGAAAGGGGGCGGAACCATTGGATAGCGCCTAGTTCTTAGCGGCAGATTTTTGGATGGTTTTCCTTGTTGAGGCTGGGAAATGCACCATTGGGGAGCTACCTTTGGTCTCGCCAACACTTAGGGGAGTGGGTGTCCTAAGTATCCATCAGTCGGGAGTGCAAGTGATTTCGACACCAAGCCATTTATGACTTCGCCTCGATTTCCAGCTTGCTGACACAAGGGTGATGAGGGTAGGACCCACCAGCCTCGTTGGCTCCTCAGAACGAGGACGGAGAAGTGTGGACATTTACGGCTTTATTTCACCATGGCTCTACCACGTCCTAACAACAAGTCGCCTTCGTGGACAAACAGGGAGAAGAATAAGAACAAGAGACAGAATGAAGAGAAAGTCATTGAAGGTAAAAGTAAGAAGGCGCATATAGTTAGTGAATCGACCAGTGACAAAATAGAGAAAAAAGAAGTAGAGGAACAGACAAATACCGTACCGAATATCACACGATATCTTGTAATTAAAGAACGAAACAAAGTCCAGGTAGTTTGAAGGGGTTATCCCCTTTCCTTGTACAAAAACAACTTAATTACGTTGCAGGCGATCTAAACTATGTTAAAAAGCTTCGCAATGGAACATTATTAGTGGAGACATCTACCGATAAAGAGACAAATAATCTCCTAAGATGACATCTATTGAACCTGTTGGAAGTTAAAGTTGATCCACACCGCTAGCTGAATTTTCACAGGGCGTAATATCTTGTTGAGATCTTAAAGACGTATCTAAAGAGGAGATTCAAAGAGAATTTCGCCAGTCAAGGCGTAGTCAATGTTAGACGCATCAACAGCATAAAGACTGGTCAACTCCAACCCACGTGGTCTCTAATTTTGACATTTGCCATGCCACAGCTCCCTAAAGATGTGAAGGCAGCTTTCTATCGCTTGCCTGTCCGTCCTTATATGCTAAGCCCGCTCTGATGTTTCAAATGTCAGCACTATGGACACACAAGCACGTAAAGTAACGTGACCTTTGCTGTATGTGCAATTTGCGGAACTAGTATCCATGGTACGAATTCTTGCACCTCTCTGAAGCCTCAGTGTGTTAATTGCAAGGGTGAGCACACGGCCTGGTCGCATGACTGTCCCATTTTTATGGAGGAAAAACGAATTGGAGAGTTGATGGTACTAGAGAAAATATCTACTGGTGATGCAAAACGTCAGTTAAAAGTGTGTCAGCGCGCCCTTCCATCTGGTGCGTTTTCACAAGTAGTAGCAAGAACACCAGTTAAAACTATCTCGGTTGCCACCCAGACAGTTAATGTGTCAATACAAACAGAGTCTCATGTACCTGTAGACCCTCGAAGTCTCGTAGAGGCTCAGAGACTCGTCGCGAAATACATTTGATGAAGAAAAGAATGACAATAAAAGAAGAGGAAAATTACATGAGGAGGATTGAATACATAGAGTTAAATAAATCCGTAAGAAAGAAAGTAAGAGATAGATATAACGAAAATCTTGTTAGAAATAAAATCGAGGAAAACAAAACAGCAGATAGGGAAGAAGCAAATAATCGCAGTTAAGAGACCAGACGGGACCGTAACACGAAATAAGGGAAGAGATTATAAAAATATTTGAAAATTTCTACAGAGAATTGTACTACTCCGAAGAAGAGCTAGGAAATGAAGACTCAGAAGAAAATGATGTAGATATCCCAGACGTAATAAAAGAAGTGGATAAAGTACTTCGACGGATGAAGAACGGAAAATAGCCAGGAGAAGATGGACTTACAGCAGAGATG
>JAGDQP010060530.1:0-10762 GCA_022664845.1 Lepisma saccharinum
CATGACGCTGGCGTGACAAAGGCCTTTCACTTACTGCTGGTACTGACGTCATATTTCCCGTTGTGCTTCACGCGGGACCATGCGGTGTTGCCAGGTCGTAGATGAAGGATTACTCTCTCGAACTCACATATTGGTTTCCATTTTGCATTCTCTGTTTTGTCAGAATAAAATCAGTCTCATTACTTACTTGTCGGACTGTGTATGTGAGGCGTATTTCCAAGTGGCGCTTTGTAATATGTTGTGTGGGTTTTGCTTTTTATTTATTTATTTACTTACCTACCTACCTAACCTTGTCTTACCTCTCCTTACCTTACCTTACCTTACTTACCTAACCATATCTTACCCCTCCTTACCTTACAAACCTACCTAACCTTACTTACCAAACTTTACCTTATCTACTACATACACCAACCACATGATCAAAATTGCTGTTCAGCTTTATGTGCTAGTACTGTATTTAATAGGACAATAGTGTGGAGTATTCAAGCAATGGAAATATTTAAAGTGGCTAAAATGGGTAACATTTTATTATTCAAAGTTATTAATATAATTTATGTTGAAATAATGGAAATAAATCCAGTCGCCATGTTTGGGTAAGGATGCAGCAGGTCTGCTGTTCTGTTTTTGGTACATTAGGTTTGCAGAAAATTAACCTCCGATACGATGATTAATCTTCAGAAAACTTCCGCGTGTTACTCTTGTACCCACTTACCTAGTTGTATTGTTGGAGAACATACTTAGATTGCACTTAATCACAACAATGCCAAAGTTGTAATTATTGTGTAGGATCTTTATTTGGCTGTTGGTGAAGTTGGCGTTTTCTCGTAAATGTTTGATAACTATTGCTGATGCGTGAGGTCTTGTATAGTTTTGTGTTAACACGTAATAAATATAGAGCAGTGTTCCATTGTTGTATTGTTTTATCGTAGCAGTCATGTAAAGTTATCTCAGGTCTGCATATTAGTTATACTTGTGCAGTGCAATGAAATTCATGACGTCAAACGGAAATACTATTCACCTCAAAGCAAATAGCCATACTCTTATGATGGGAACATGAACTTCCGTTCTTGACTAAGAACGAAATTCTCCGAAAGCCTAGGCCAGAACGAGCACCTTACGTGTACGTTCTCAGCCTTGTGGCAAGGGCAAAAATTAATATATAAGACCAACCAGCCAATACTCGATCTTTCCATTTTGGTGTAGTTATATTGAGTGTCAGGCTACTCAGGACGAATCATTCTGTCGAAGCCGAACTTGGTCTTCAGAGGCTGATTAACTAGAACATCTCTTCGTCTCATCTATGTCCTGCTATTCCAGGCATGAATACAGGAAAATACTCTGTATGTTGCTTTACTTGTGCATCTGATAGAGGCTAGGCAGACTTGATATTTCACCTTAACATCATTTACTTTGAATTGAATAGTTCCCGCATATTTGCTAATCTGCCCGTCGTTATTAAACACGATTACACTAAAATATAGTCATTTAAATATCATTTAAAAAATAAAACTTTCGTAAACTTTATTTTTATATGGGCCAGTCTAGTAACTTTGGACTTCGGCCCGTCACGATTCGCCTATTTACAGCCAGTTAAAATCCACACCCATGCCCCTTCCGGGACTCGAACCCGGAACCTTCGAGCCGATGGCCTACCGCCGCAGACCGCTCGACCACCCGGCTGGCAAATATTATTTCAAGTAATTTCAGACCTCATGGGCTCGATATCCCGAAACACGAACTACTCGAAAAGTACTTCCAGAGATCATCTGTTAGATCCGAAATATCTACATTAAATTTATCTTTGTTTAACGAACAAATTATAAGACCTCACGCTCATGCATAACGCTCTACGATTCCACATATTTCACATGTACTTCGGGTTCCTTTGTAGACCTGAAGGAAGACGTTCATATGTTAAATAGACTTTAGTTGGGCCCTAATATACATTACATTCTGTCGTCATTCACAATAGATACTAGGTGGCCGAGCGGTCTGCGGTGGTAGGCCATCGGCTCGAAGGTCACGGGTTCGAGTCCCGGCATGGGTGTGGATTTTAACAGCTAAAGGCGAATCGTGACGGGCCGAAGTTACTAGACTGGCCCGTATAAAAATAAAGTTTTACAATAGATAACTTTTAACAATATGCTGTTGTATTAGAACGTGGTGAAGATCGACTTTCTCTTAAGATTGGGAGGTGTCCATTATTCGTTACACTAGAATTAGTGTGCGTCCACATTTATGCTTTCTTGTTAATATTTTCTTGATGGATGCAATTTGATAAGTATACATGATACCAATTACGACTCAGAGCGTATAAATATATAAAGCACCTTCTCAGTTTTCTGACACCTAGAGGTACAGTTGTGGACAAAAGTACTGTCGCATGTCATTAAAGAATATTTCCGAAATTCGCGAAGATGTTTCTCCTGGGTGTGATATCTACTAACGAAAATTTAAATTAGGATTCATAGTTGCCATTGAGTTAGAAAAATATTACTCTCCGAGATAAAGTGAGGGAACTACAACGTGGTAAATGTTTTGGATTTGGAATTTTTTGTCGATGAAAAATTAAAGTTTTGCAAATCTCGTCTTCGTTTAGCTACATATCAGGACATTATTTTCCTCAAAAGTGCGTCATGTGATTGTGCATGTGTGTAAGTCAAGAAATTTTATACGATTTTTCAATATATCTAATTTTAGAATAAGAGGTTAGTTCTAGACATGCGACAAAACTTTTGTCTAGATCTGTACTTCATGTAAGTTATGATAGTTTCGTCCAGCTTTAGGGAACCACTGTTTCCATCATCATAACATGTAAGGGAGAAAATATTCTAATAGTTTTCACATTATACTGGTAAGGATGAAGATTTCCGAAAGCTAGAGTTTTTCATCAAATATGATGTCAAGGTCCGTGTAATGGTTTACTCGGATTGCAATTGTTGAATGTAACGTATTAGTACATACACACGTCGTCTCTGAGTAGGAGCTTTCATTCAGGGCTTAAGAGTAAAACTGAAACCTTCAGTAACTTTTTCTTCTCTCCACGTCTACACCCACACTTCCCTCCACCCTTGCCCAGTCACTACCACTCTATTTAGTTTTTTTTAATATATAGCGTTTTCTACAACTTACTCCCTTCTCATTACGTTTCCTATACTATATCCCACTTTCTCTGATTGCGTTTTCTCAACTAAATCCCACTTTTTTCTGAGTGTGTTTCTACACTGTATCCCACGTTCTCCGAAAGTGTATTTCTATAATGAAATACACTTTCCTTACTGCGTTTCTTTCACTGAGTCCCAGTTATTATTATACCCAGCTGTATTTTCAACACAAAACACTTTTTCCAAAACCCGTTTCCCATCAGTAATTGCACATGCTCAGAACGTCGTCATTTGTTTTTAATGTAGACGTCCGTCATTTTGTTTTTTTTTTCTCTCTCTTCCAATTGTCCACGTGTGTTCAGTGAACTTTTTTTCTTGTCTACAAGTGAGGATGATACAAGCAGAAAATTTTAAGTGATTTTATTCAGTGTTATGTGTGTAATTGTGCACGTAAGTACAATTCCTTTCCCCCTCTCTTCAAATTTCACCTATTATATTGCCTATTCGGCCTTCTCCTTATGCACTTTCTTATGTAACGTATGAATGTATTTTGCAATTGTAATTTTTAAGTGAGTGATTGCATGTTTAAATGGTTCTATTTCATATTGTAGGTACGAGGACATGCTATGTTTAGTGACGAAGGAAGATCTTTGGAAGAAGAAACTGTAGAATATGCGTGGCTAGTAGAAGTTCAATTGGGAAAATTAAGTGGGAAGCTCACAGCACCTCAGGTAAGAAACGGAACTCTCTCACTCATTCACTTTTTTATTTTATTATCGAGATTTTCATTGTTTACTAAGTGGTTTTAAGTGAAAAGAAGCCTATTTAGTAAATTTAAATAAACAAGAAAGAAAGTCATGATACGCTGAAGACTAACCGAATGCTAATGGGTACTTGCCGGCGTTGATAAGTAGTCTTCATGCTTAGTTTTCTTCTCTCTTCTAACGTTTCGGGAGCTTATACTGCTCCCATGATCACAGAAAAAAACGCCTAGATATTTGTAGAAAGAAGGATGAAGGAAATGAAGAAGAAAGATTGAGGAAACAAGGAAAAGAAAAAGAGCTGTATGCTTAATGATAATCTAAAGCAACGATCTCCAACAAAAGATGGCAGCACTATCATCCTATATGTCTAATGTATTTTCACTGTTACACGAAATTTCCTTGCTGCTCCTACAAATTCAAACCTCGAGAGTTCAAACTTTCAGGGAAGAAAGTTCATAACCAATTCAAGAGCATGATCGATGCCGATTTGTAATTTTCTTTATTTGTTCATTGTTGGATGAGCTTCATTGTTATAGGTTCGTTATTCACAACAACAATGAAGCGATTTCAACAATCAAGGGAAACGAAAATAAAAAATCGGCATCGATCATGCTCTTGAATAGGTTATGAACTTTCTTCCCTGAAAGTTTGAACTCTCTAGGTGCAGGAAGGAAATTTCGTGCCACGATAAGAATACGTTAGACATATACGGAGATAGTGCTGCCATCTTTTTTGTTGGAGATCGTTGCTTTAGATTATCCTTAATATTCATTTAAACAGATAACAGCTGTATTATTCAAAGTGCAGTTATCAACTAAGAGACGCTTTTTGAACATTGTAGCGCAAGTGAATCAGTTTGTTTCATTTTGTGTAGTAGAAATTGAAGTAGAAGCTTTAAATGATGTGCAGGAATTGGAATGGAAGCTGTAAACGATGTTAGAGAATCCTACAATTTCACCTAAAATCTCTTCGTCATCTAAGGTGTTGGAGATTTAATTGGTCTGTCGTTTGAATTTTTACAGCCACTTCTTCAAAATATAAGAAAACATACAGATCGTATGCAATTTACACACGAATTTCTTACATTTCGAATTCTCCTCTTGAGGTCAAAGTTTGTTCTGAACTTTGCTATGTGTTTTGAGGGACCCATTCTTTAGTTCTTTAAGAAATGTTAAATCATTCATCTCTATTTGTTCGTTTTCAGTCAGAAGCAAAAGTTACCTACGACATTCATTATTCTTAAAAATTCGTGTTCTCCATTAGCGCTTCGACTATTCGAAGGCTTGTCTATATATTTTATCTTAACCTGTACTTATCTAAAAATGACAGAATAAGGTTACCATTTAGTTGTAGATAACCTGTCACAGTATTTCCTCTCTTTCAGTATTTTTTTTATGTATGTTTTCGTTTTGTCTCTTTCCACAGACACACCATCTAATTACAAGTCTCGAGACGTTTGTCCTTTTAGTGACAGATGCCGAAAATAATTTGAGACCTCCTAACCTACCTCGTGCGTGCCATCACGGTCTGCCACCACTTCAGTGCAAAGCATCTGATCCTGATTCTCACTACAGATGTCCCACAGGAGAGGAAATTAAATACCGTATGACACGTCTAGCCATAGATGCTGTGGATCTCTACTTTCTGGAAGCTGGTACAGCGTTTCAGATCTGGGTATGTTCATTTCTGTTATCTTTACTATTTGGTTAAACCAGGGGCGTAACTACAGTGCCGCGAGACCCCATGTTGCGGAAGAAGGGGGCAGGTGTCCAGGAGGCCGTACAGGCGACATATCAAAACGTGAAAAGTAAATTAATGGCAGCCCCAGCAAACATTTTTCAAGAGAAGTCGCCTCAAAATTCGATTTCAAACCTGTCTCATAGAGTTGGTAGGCTAACAGGAAAGGCATTCACTGTCTGGAGAGAATCTCCGTTTTAGAAATCCGACGACACTGTTCGGCTCAGTTGATGTATGGTTTTGACATGCGGCAAGAATGTACTGAACGTGAAATTGCATGTTGGAGATGCTGCTGGAAGGGCCCTAAAAAGTTCCTTGCAGAGGGGCCCCAAAATTCTAGGTGCGCTACTGAGTTGAACTGTAAGAAAGAAACTGTACGGTATGGATGTGAATGCGGAGTATGATCACTGATCTTATGGCGTTGTAGTGAAGACTCCGAATTTGCACTGGCTTTTTCACTGAGATTTTCGTGGTACAAGGAAATGGTCCGAATTGTCGCACCGAAATGTATCATGACACTTTACCATGCGCTTCAGAACATCAAACATAAATCACTGCGATTCTTAGACTGTATCTACCAGTATTCACTGCGAGGGAATGAAAAATTGCGCAAACATGAGCAAAATTATAAGTTTGTGCATCGGTCTCCTCCTGTCCACTTGGTAACTCCAACTTTCATAGTGTTGTTGTGTGATTAGTATCAGTTATCGTCTGCCTTGTTTATTTGTACGGCTCGATGCATTAGTCCGTTCGTTTTCAGCTGTCACAATAGTTTCGTGTGGAAAGTCGAAACAGTCGTTTTCAACCTCCTGCCACTGTTTCATTATAATCCATCGTATATTTTACTCTTTTTTAGTAAGGGTAAAGTTAACGTGTTTAGTATTGTGTAGATTTCAATTATTTTTTTTTCATTTCTGTCTACGGCGGAAGGATACAATCCCAGGAAAGAGCTAGTACAGTTTTTTTTAAGTTTTTTTTTTTTTTTTTAGTTTTGTGGCGGTAGACCTTTTGAAGTCGTTATTAATTGAATTGTTATTAACTGTTACATCATTCAAGGACAAGAACCTAGAGTTTCTGGTCAAGTGGGTTCCCAACTATTTCGTTTAATGGACCCCAGCGGGTATTGAACTTGTGACCACGCCCATAGAAAACGAGCGCGCTAACCTCTCGGCTACCCCGAGGTTTCTTTGAAGTCGTAATTGTGACAAGTCATGGCCCACAACAATTTCGATGGAAGATAATGTTTGGTTTGGGCTTGGCCCAATGTCATGAACAAATCCGCAAAGAGCAATATATTGTTGTTATTCGCGAATTCGCTAAGAATAAATTCATTACATTTATATAGCTTGTAAACATTTTAATATTAATGAAGCAATATTTATTTTTTTAATATATATTGTTTAATTAAATATTTAAGTTTGAGAAAATTAGTCCATGTCGTTTTGTTTGCCTGAGTCGAGATTGCGCTAGCGTCTTGGCGTTGCATCAGTAGAGTTAGTTTAGGAGTTCGAAAGCGGATTTCTTACCGAATAGGCAAAGACGGAAGTTCTTTTAAGTAGAGCGGTATCAGATTATGAATCCTTGAAATTTACTAATCATAGTGAAATATAAGTTTTTCACTTCTTTAACGTGTAGGTTTGGCCTTAGAGAACAGTTCGGTATGGACAATATTTAGTTTTTACTTATTACGTAGAGTGAATTCAAAATGTTTCTTCGTACTTAACCTAACCGAAATCAGTTATGTGCAGTGTAAACTAACAGTACAATATAAAGTCTTTCTTACGCTGAGCCAGAACTACCTAAAGGCCATAAACATATTTTTTACAAAAGTAATTTTGTCTGAGACTACTGCATGTAGGAAATAATTTATATTCCAAACTGTTAGAGGAAGCTAATTTCAGCATTAATGTTTTTGGTAACATTCTTGCACATATTACGACATTGTGTGAAGGGCCACGGTGGCTCAGTGGTAGAGCGCTCACCTCTGATGCTTGAGGTCGTCGGTTAGATCACTGTTCGTGCCATGTAGGCTTTGTGGTGGACATACACCGTGTGCGTGGGTTTTGTCGGGGTTTTCCCGTTTCCTCCCACTTTCTCTGTTCCACCAATTCATGTCATCAGCATCCATTCGGCCTGAGTCGAAGTTGCCTAAAGGACTTAAAATTAAATTCAAATTTAAACGGCATTGTGTGACTCACGATATAGTGATTTTTTTTAAAAGGAAATTACTTAGAAATTCTCCTCGTGACAGTAAATTTTGCATGTAGTAACTGTGTGCATTCCCCCCCCCCCCCCCCAGTAAAATAGTGATTATTCTCATCAAGTTTGTTAAAATTCTTTAAAGGCAAGACAATACATTGCAAACTTCAGTCTTTTGTATTTGACATTTTGGTTATAAATTTCGTGTAGTAGGGTAGTGTAGTGTTAAGTGAGTGAAGAATTTTTCAACTAAGAACTAATAAGATAGGTCGTGGGTTCGATCCCAGCGGCCGACTGGTCGTGGGTTCGATCCCAGCGGCCGACTATCTTGATTGAGGTTTTTCCTTAGTTACACGAGGCAAATGCCCTGGACGACACTATCCCGAATTCTTTCTCTTATCCTATTCTGGCCTGAGCCTTATGCCTAAAGGCCATAAATAAAATTTATTCGAATTTAACTAGTAAGGTAGTAAGCATTTAACTAATCATGCAATATAAATTTTAAGCCATCACTCTCCACATATCTCCCAAACTTTGCAACTATTTTAATTTAATGAATATCGACTATCTCAGCATTCACTTTAAATTTGTAAACAAGTTATTGCTGCGATTCTCGAAGGTTTCGGTCCTTTAATAGCATCTTAGATACACAAACATCATTTTTATAAAATAGGTTCCTAACACTTACAACTGGAGTGCATACAGGTTGGAACACCCATAGTATTTTTCTACTGTTTGAATAATGTTTACCCCAAATTTATAACGGTATGGAAGCGAATTGAGAAATTGGATACTTTTTAAAGTGCTTTGTAACATTGACAACTTCGGCGCTGATCAGTACGGTTCCGCCTGCTTTAAGCTAGTCTAGGGAAGACCTTTCCAACGACTTCTCAACCACGGCTCTACACCTTGTGGTTCATCAGATGTTACTGGATATGGGTTGGGAACACTGACGACTGGGATGCTTGATTACGGGAACACCCACAGTATCTTTCTGTTGTGTCGAATAATAATGTTTATACCAATAATAATGTTTATGCCTATATCACGACTGGGAAGTTTTATATTGACTGCTTAAATGAATTTGAAGATATTTGGGTAAATGATGAAAGGTTGCCGTAATCTGTGCACTCTTAGCCCCGAACGTCTTCCGGCTTTCCTGCCTGTCCTTGCTTTCAGCCGCTAAAAAAATATATATCAACATTAAATTACCTGCCTGTCCTTGCCTTCAGCCGCTAAAAAAATATATATCAACATTAAATCACCTGCCTGTCCTTTCTTTCAGCCGCTAAAAAAATATATATCAACATTAAATCACATGTTTTTTCCAACGAGATGTGTATTTCGTATTTCGACTTGATTGCCAATTTTGGACATTTCTCTGGTCAAATTTCATCTGAAAGAAGTTACAATCTCAGGCTGATTCTGTTTTAGCCCAGGCATATTCCTTCTTAATATTATGTCTTCGTTTAACAGCGTTAATGGTTAATGTGCTCCTTTTGGAATAATAACAATATTAAAATATCTTTCTTTTCTTTTCCAGGCATCTCCTATACGTGTTTCACATTGTAATCTGCATGGTCGTAACGTGAAATCTGGTGTGAGTGGTGTTGTTCCTGTCGTCCAGTTGAGACAATTCATTGCTACTGGTGGGTGTTTTAATCATAAAATAATCAACAAACCTGAGGGTACAAATCATAGCAATATAAATTCTGAATTGTGGTTAGAAGTTGGATCAGTGACGCTGGGATCTTTGATCATTGAATCGGCCATTTCTTTACCGACACCAGATCATGATTTGCATTTAGTACAACATGCGTAAGTATGCTCTTTTTTTTTTTTTTTTGTAACTATCTAAGTAACTAACTGTATGGCTTACGGATCTCGCAAGTTCATTGCCGCAGTAACAAACGTCCGCCATTGAATTGTATCCTGAGCAAGATCATGCCAGTTTCCATCACGAACCCCTACCTCTCAAAGATCCCTTCTAATATTGCTCTCCCAACGACGTGTTAGTCTTCCCAACGACCTCTTTCCTTCCGGATTCTCAACCGCGACGGAATATAATCTTCGTTTTCCACCATCCGAGCTACTAGGCCTGCCCATCTTAGCCGTCGTGATTTCATTATTCTTACATCAGTTGTATCGTACAGCCTATGAAATTCTTCATTATGTAGTCTCCTTTATTCTCTGGTCATCTCGTTCCATTGTGGTCCTTTGATTTTTTTGAAACCTTATTTTCGATTACTCGTAATTTATGTTCATATCATATACCAGGGTCTCTGACTTTCGCAACAATAAAGTATAAGCGGCAGAGTTACCGTTCTGTATATTGCAATGTTCCGTGTATTTACTCACACGCGCACATTATATAAACAGAACAGTGTTTATAAACATACATGTGACAAGTGATGTAACCACAACAAACAGTGAAGTGACACATAAACATCAGCAGACGACAAGAACAAACTCATCATGGACGCAACAGATGCGATTGCTATTAACATGCAGAGGGAGTTGGAGTCGTCGAAGGAGGGACTTGTAGGACCCGCCCAAAAAGCAAACTATAAAACTACGATGCACCAGCTTTAGAGTATCACTTACTCCTGGGTGGTCAACTCCTCTCCTTTTACATGTTCACTGAAGGCATCACTTCTGGAAATCACACAGAAGGCATCGCTTCTGGTATCATCCCGCATACACAGAAGGCATCGCTTCTATGTACTCTGCCTAAACTAATCACTCCTTTGTTCACAAAAGGCATCGCTTCTGGAGCAACTCAGCATACACAGAAGGCATCGCTTCTGGTATGTACTCTGCCTAAATTCACCTTATTGTTTACAGAAGGCATCGCGTCTGGAACATCCTAGACACACAGAAGGCAACGCTTGCGGTGTCCTCCTTACGTGCACAGAAGGCATCGCTTCTAGCACGACACCTCATCCTAGACCCCTCTTT
>JAGDQP010060531.1:0-12191 GCA_022664845.1 Lepisma saccharinum
AAATAGGAGGACCAATTTCAACTTAGCATTTTGGGTCCCTACATTAGGGGGGCCCACTTTAACGTTAGGAGGGCTGCGTCCCCAGAAAACGCCTGGATCGGCCGGAACCTGGGACCTGAGACCTCTTGAGCTCTCCCAAATATATTCTTTGAGGGGCCGCAGCCCTCTCAATATTTCCCTTATACTTTTAATGTACTTATTTATACAATTTTTTTTCTTGTCTAGTTTTAGAAAACTCGGATGTCTTTTTTATTTGGAATCAAGTTAATAAACTATTCGCATGGTAACTGCAGATTAAGCATTTTCATTCTTGTCGCATAACTACGTTGTGGTGACGATTGATGATGTAGGTGGGATAGTGTTGTAGTTTGGTTTATGATTCGGCTTCCCCAAGTTCCCATACTTGCTGTTATGGAGTAGAGCGTAGTCGCTGGGTGGGGTCAATAGACCTTTCCGCTTCCTGCCCTGCCCTCAGAAAAACTGCAAAATGCGTTAAATAATATAGTGTTTTTAAAAACGAAAAAAACTGAACGCCGGAAAACACAGGAAAAAAACCGTTGTTTTTAGAAATAAAATCGCAATGGGGCTGCCTCTGACAGTTTTGAAGCATTATGTAAGTTTTCTCGCTCTGAACCAAAGATGCCTAATGGAAAAAAAGAACAGAACTTTTCTCTCATATAGAAGGGTGCTAATGAGATATATTGCATTCCTAATGAAAATTTAATTTTTTATATATATTCTTTTAAAGTAAGAACAATTAATGTGGCGGATAGGGAAATGCCGACCAGATATGGTGGGTACCGGAAATATTCCGGCGCGGACCGAAACCAGTACTGCTGCCTTGCAGTTAGTAGAGGGATCTACAAAGGCTAGGAGAGGATAACCCCGAATAAAAATATCATGGTGAGGGGAAGCAGCATCACCATTACCTCTATGATGGTGAAGATGAATGACATCGGCAAGGCTCAGAGATAGACAGAAGATGACATCTTGAATGTCTGTCTTTACTGCGAGGTCGTAGAGCTGACAACTCTACACCGCTAAAACATGCCAAGAAATAGCAACAGAAGGTTCATGGATTCTCCTGGGGTAAAATATTTCGGAGGTAAACTAGTCCGTCATTCGGATCTCCGGGCAGGGACTGCTTCAGGGGGGGGGGGTCCAAGAACAGGATTAAGAAAGACCTTAGAATAGGAACGTGGAACGTACGAACGTTATACCAAACAGGTGTTCTTGAGGTGGCGATACGCGAGACCGAGAAGTACGAGCTAGATATATTAGCAATACAAGAAGTTCGGTGGGAGGGTCAAAATAGCATCCCACAGGGCAAGTACACGTTCTACTACGGAGAAACACAGTCTCACGATTTCGGAACAGGGTATATATTAAGAACAATATCCTTCAGGCGGTTCAGAATATAGAGTTCGTAAACGAAAGACTATCGTACGTTACGATACGTATTCGATGGGGAACACGGTTTTATTAAACGTCTATGCTCCGACGGAGGTGGCTACTGATAACGACAAAGATATATTCTACGATGAGCTAGAAAGGTTGTTTGACCGATTACCGAAGTATAATTCGAAAATTTTGTTGTTTGATTTCAATGCAAAGTAGGGAGGGAAGAAAAATATAGACCTACTATAGGCAAATATAGCCTTCACGAAAAGATCAACAACAATGGAAAAAGACTGGTAACTTTCGCGCTTTCGAAAAACCTACTGGAAAAGAGCTCGTACTTTGAACACAAAGACATACACAAATACACATGGGTATCTCCGGACGGCAAAACTCGATCACGTATTAGTAAACAGACGAAGACACACCAACATAATGGATGTTAGGTCGTACAGAGGAGTGGAAGGTGACACCGACCATCAATTAGTGATCACAAAAGTAAGGGAAAAGTTATGCATCGCGAACAGAGAAAGCAAGGGGTCAAAACATCTGAAATTCCAAGTGAAACTATTAAATAATCCCAGCATAAGAGCAGATTACCAACTCGAACTCTCAAATAGGTTCGAAATCCTAGCCGACTCGAATAATAATAATGATATTATTAATTAAATTGATGTAAGTAAGATGTGGGAGGCAATTCGTGAAACAATTAAGAGCGCAGCGAAGGAACGTGTATATGAGTAGAAAAACCAGAAAAACAAACGATGGTTTGATGAAGAATGCCTCAAGCTTCATGAGGAACAAAGACAAGCAAAGCAACGATGGCTAAGTAATAAAAGGAAGCAAATACCAACCACTACAGTAACGCGAAACAACGATACACTCGGGTTCAGAAACAAAAAGCGAGAATATCTGACGCAGAAGATTCAGGAGATAGAGGAAAACGGGAAGACAAATAACATACGAGATTTATACAAAGGGGTAAACTCGTTAAGAAAAGGTTACCAGCCGAGGTTAGCAATGATTAGAAATGAACGTGGAGGTCTTCAGACTGATCCGACTATAATTGTCGATATGTAGAAAAGTTATTTCGACAAACTTCTTAATGTACACAGCGGGGAACAAACAGAGGAATTTGAAATCCATACCGCAGAACCGTGGATTCCCGAACCGAGCGAGATCGAGATCGAAATGTCGGTAAAGAAACTGAAACATTTCAAATGACCGGGAATAGACAATATTCCAGCCGAATTAATTAAAGCAGGAGGAACGGCACTAATCAAGGAACTACATAAATTGATAAGTGCTATATGGAGAAAGGAGGAGCTCCCAAAGGAATGGAAAACATCAATAATAGTTCCGATTTACAAAAAAGGTGATAAATCGGATTGTAATAATTATCGCGGAATCTCGTTACTTCCAACCTGTTACAAGGTATTAAGTAATATTCTGTTAACACGCCTAAATGTATACGTAGATGAAATATTTGCAGATCACCAATGTGGATTTAGAAGAAATAGATCCACGTTGGACCAGATTTTTGCCTTCAAATTCTCGAGAAGAAATGGGAATACAATGGAACGGTTCATCAGCTATTCATTGATTTTACGAAAGCATATGATTCTATCAAAAGGGAAAAGTTACACAGTATCCTGATACGATTTGGAATACCGAAAAAATTGGTTCAACTAGTGAAGATGTGTCTCAGCGACCCCATAAGCAGAGTACAGATAGGTAATAATATGTCAGATATTTTCAAGATTCGCAACGGATTGAAATAAGGCAATGCCTTGTCCACACTACTGTTTCACTTTGCGTTAGAATATTCGGTTTTAAAAATTAAAGGGGACAAAAAGAGACTGTCATTGAATGGTTTGAATCAACTGTTTGTATTCGCGGATGATGTAGATTTAATAGGGGACGATAGAGATGCACTACAAACCAACACCGATGTGTTAGTAGAAGCGTGCGATGAGATAGGTATACATGTAAACATAGAGAAAACAAAATACATGATAACAAACCGAAATGAAGGAAATAAAAACATAATAATTAGGGATGAAGTCATAGAGAAAGTAAACAAATTTAAATACTCGGGAGCATACGTAACAAGCAAAAATGAGGTTACGGAAGAAATAAAAAGTCGCTTAGTATCGGGAAACGCATGTTTCTGTTCAGTCCAAAAACTTCTAACATCGCTATTAATATCAAGGAAATTGAAATTGAAAATAAACAGAACGGTTATTCTGCCGGTAATACTTTACGGTTGCGAAAGTTGGAGTACGACCCTAGCAAATGAACATAAATTATGTGTATTTGAAAATAAGGTTTTGAGAAAGATATACGGACCGAAACGCGACGAGATGACTGGAGAGTGGAGGAGACTGCATAATGAGGAACTCCATGAACTGTACGATTTACCAGATGTAAAAATAATGAAATCGCGACGACTAAAGTGGGCAGGGCATGTAGCTCAGATGGGGGAAACAAAGATTATATTCTATCCTGGTTGGAAGGTCGGATGGAAAGAGGCCATTGGGAAGACCGAGACGTCGTTGGGAGGGCAATATTAGAAGAGATCTTCGAGAAGTATGTGTTCGTGATGAAAACTGGCTTGATATTGCCCAGGATAGAATCTCATGGCGAACGTTTGTTACTACGGCGATGAACTTGCGAGTTCCATAAGCCCTAGAGTTAGTTAGTTAGTTAAACCTAAACAACAAATGCATTAGTTGTGATAAGTAATTAATATTGGTAATGAAAAGGCAAAAAAAGAAAACGATTTCGTCAATAAAACCATTTTTTTTGCCTCGTGGAAACAAAACAAATTTTTCCTTTTTTTTCTCGAAAATTTCCGTTTTTTCCCCCGTCCTTTAAAACTATATAATGATTTCAATCCCAAATACCACATCTGAGAAAAACAATAAGGCTCACTACGTCGCCAGTTCTTCTTTAATTGTTTTGTTTTTAGTTTATTGTGGATCGTGTTTGTCTTCGTTCTGACAGTTATCATCTAACAATTTTGTAAGAATTTGTAAGCTTTATGTTTCCATAAAGGGAGGTAAATCTAATGAAATACTTAAAGCAGATATGTTTGACATTGCATACAGACAACAGTTTTAAATAATTCTTTTTTAGAGCTGTGTTCTATGGATTCCCTACTGTCAAGAACCAGTATAAAAGAACCACTTTAGGTTAATTTACTAATTTGTAGCCAGTTCTGATTGGTTGAATTATTATTAAGGTCCTAAACGAGCTGCTGAATTTCAAAGTACAAGCGGGACCTACGGATTTTGGTCAAGTTGATTCCGAACCACTCAATTCGATTGGACCCGTGACCACGCGTACACAAAGGAAGCGCGCTAACGTCTCGTCCACTTGTAGCTAGTTTTGTATGAAGTATTAAATGTTAGACAAATATAGAACGAAAAATATACTATGAGTAGCCGTGCTACTGGTTGTAGCGCGTCTGACTATTAATCGGGCGACCCAGATTCAAATCCCGGCCAAAACACTGGAGATTTTTTGGCAGTGTTCCCATACTTGGCACTCTGAGTTGCACTCAGCCTCGTATCAAATTGAGTACTAGAGTGTCCTTGGTACTTCTGGGCACCTTGGAAGGTAAAGGCGGTCGAATGTGCGACTGACCACTGAAGCTCACTTCGTACCGTAGATTGAGAATATATGGAGCGATACTTCCACACCCCTATGAGCCGTTCACGGCACCTGCGTATCGCACAGAAGATAACTTTAACTTTTTATACTCTTATACACACGCGTAAGGGCTGATTTTCATGAAAGCTTTCGTTGTTTGCGATTTTTGAAAGTAGCCAAAAGAAATTCGTGTTATGCCTTGTTTACTAATATCCAGGGCTTGAAATTAACATTCGGTAGCACTGGCCCACAATGCTATAAAAATAGGAGACACAACGTTCAACCGAAAAATGGAGGCAGTTGAGCTTCCTCCACTTTTTTGGATTAACCTACATTCATCCAGTTTTCGGTTGAGCGTTTTACTCTCTGTAAAATTTCAAAATGCGCATATATGTCTTTTCCAACGTATTTCGTTGAAGCAGAACATTTTTTGAAAGTAGAAAAGAAGAAAATGTAATGTTCCTTTAAAATTTAAAATTAAAAAAAAAAAGAAAAAGTTGAGGTGGTCGGGTTTCGATCCAAGGTTCGCTAGCACACTGATCAGATGTTCTCGCCACTTAGCTACGAAGGCAGTTGGTGTTTATGGCTTCCGAGTGATATTCATAGCTAGCATTTTACTGCGCAAGAGGTTAATGATTAACATGTAGATTTTACTACGAGGGATGTCTGGAGAAAAAAGGAGAGATACGTTTGCTACTGTGTAAATATTTATACCCAAGTTAATTCCTATTTCCGCCAATGCAATCATGTCGTTCTCGATCCACCAGTCAACTGTTTACTGTTCACAGTGTAAAAGCAACATAAACACTCAAAATGGTGGGGCGTTCAGTGACAAGCAACTAACTTTACTCCTGTTATTGGATTTTAAAATATCCAACCAAGGCTTAAACTTCATCCACAAAAGTACGTAGCCTCAAAACGGCCAGTTTAGCTTACACTTCGATGAGAAAATGACCGGATTTTAAGCGTAAAATAAGTTGAACGTTCACTGACGAAACACTTTGGCCAGTTTCAGCCAATTTTCAGTTAACGCTCTTGATTTCGGTGGAATTGCCTGAAACCGTGATATGTTGTAGATCTTGTCATCCAGAGAAAAAGTATCCAACCATCAACAACTTATTATTTGGCCACTACGATGCCACTTCGTTCAACACTTGCGAAGATATATTCCGAAGGGGTGGAATGGGCTCTGGTGGTAATGATTTTATCCTGATACAATATGTGAGTGTGCACAGCGCATAAAGTACCAGAGGTCAGTTGCGGCTATCGAGAGACAGTAGCTCTGTTGGTAGAGCTTTCGTTGGTAATAGGGAGGTTTGGCCCGGGCACAACTGCAAGTTTCAGGGTTTTTCTTAATCCCGCCAGGTGAAATCTGAACTCTGGTCGCTACCTTCCCTACCCCTTTCTTGGGTTGTGTAATCGCTGATTGACGTCATCGCTCTTACGTAACGAGCTTAGGCGAAAGTTGCAAATCTGCTCGAAAAACAATTGTGAATGTCCATAGTTGGTAATATAATAGCTTACTGCGACTCTACTGTCACGTGCGCAGTGATACCAAGTTGGCACTCAGAAGACGGGCAGTTTCAAACCTGCTGCAAAAGTCCTGTTCTTTTCAACGACAAATGCCCTGATAGCACTTGAACGATAGCCCAAAGTAAAATATTTGCTATGATGATACCCAGCCGATTTTCTCTTTTAGGTAATTGGCCAAAAAGCTCGGGAAACGGAGCAAATAAAAAAAAATAGCCCTGCTAATTGACGTGCCTGTCTCGGAACTCGAATGAGCGTTTGCCTAGGATTGTTCTACCCTTGACATGAGATCTGTATCCATAACATCGCCAAAGCAGCGTAGAAATACCAATGAACAGTCGGTGTAATCTTCATACTTTCAACTAATGCAATATACACATAGTGTGTATACGTTTCCGTTATCAAATTAATCAAGGTGGCATTTATCCTGTCGGCCGATATAGAGAAAATATTGAACGACATAGATGGATATATGCAAAATGTGGGTCGACGTGTATGTGCTACTAGGGATTCCCTATGTCCTGAGGAAGGTTAAAGGGATGTTGAACGTAGCAGCATGGCCATTGTAGTATAGGAACCACGCCGGCATTCGCCTAGTGGGACTGAGGAAATTTCTGGAAAACCCAATGAGGATGGCCTGACTGATTTAAAGCAGAAACCTCTCTATTGCGACCCAAAGAGAGTTTACCCTTGACAAAACGGATACAACACTCCTTTTTTTGTAAATTCAAGTTATTTTCAAAGATAATAAGGATCTGGTGTTTTCCCTTTCTCATTGCGTAATAAGAAAACCAGATTGAACCAATTTAACTTAGTTGCTGGGCGCAACTTCGTTTTTAACAAGAATTAAATAACAAGAATTTCCTTATCGGAGCATTGCAGAAACTGGGGTTTCTGGCAGTAAATAAAGTTAATAGAAGTTTAATAAATGGATAAATTTCGGGATTTGAATAGGTTAGACTCATTCCAAATATTACGCCACACGATACTAACTGAGCTACAGTCGCCCGGTAGCCACAACTGACGTCTGGAACTATACAGGCTGTGCAGTGTGATATTTTTATCAGGATAAAATCATTACCGTCAGAGCCCATTCCACCCCTTCGGAATGAATCTCGCAAGTGTTGAATGAAGTGGCCTCGTAGTGGAAAAAACGTAAGGTTGTGCAAATGGAGAATTTTTCTCTAGGTCCCAAGATCTACAACATGTCACGCTTTCAAGCAATTCCACTGAAATCCGAGAATATTATCTTCGACTGTTTTAAAGAAGTGGTCTCGTAGTGGCCAAACGATCAGTGTTTGTTGGTTGTGCATATGGATACATTTTCTCATGATGACAATATCTACAACATATAACAGTTTCAGACAATTCCACCGAAATCCAAGAATATCGTTATCTTCGACTCTTTCCAAAAATTGGCCCCTTCCGTAATGGCCAAACGGTCAGTGTTTGGTGCTTCTACCAATGGAGAATTTTTCTATGGTTGACAGGATTTTCAACATATCACGGTTTCAAGCAATTCGACTGAAATCCAAGAATATCTTTTTATCTTCGACTGTTTTGGAGAAAGTGGTTCGTAGTGTCCAAACGTTCAGTGTTTGGTGGTTGTACCCATGGAGAGTTTTTTTTAGGGTGGCAAGACCTACAAGATAACAAGATTTCAGGCAATTCCACCGAAATCTAATTTCCATAAAGTTTGTGTGGTGTTCATTAACCAGCGTCAAGTTACGACGGTTATGTTCTTACATTAGTTATGTAAACGCAAGATGGCCGTTAAGCGCAGCTCACTTCGTAAGTTTGTTTCTTTCTCTATCGTAATATATAACATCCTAGTTGTGCGTATCACTTTTAAAATATAAAAGAATGATGGCAGAACTAACCTACAAATTTTTACGCTATAATCAATTCACTTGCGTTCATTATTATATAAATTAAACCTCTACCATTTAGCCTTAGAGTATGGAAAAAGGAGATTCCTTACTCTAAGCTGGTAACCGCTTATTGACAATGGCAGTAACCAAGTTAAGTTCCGTAGTCTGAATTTAGAAGATACATAGCCAAAAAAATGTAATATGACAAACACGAGCTCTACTTTCCACTTTTATTGAGTCTCGCTTCACAGCCCACCGATCTATTGACTATAACTGAGATTGGCACATCTGAAACCATTAAAATAGATTTATTACTTATTGGTAATAATGCTCAGTCACAGATCTTCTTCATTAGTACTTTTAGGTCAATTTAAAAAAAAGTTTTCTTAAGGAAGTGTTTTCCTCCCTCCACTAGCAACCATAACGTCGATCACGTTGTCAACATCAGACTATAAGTTGGAATACTTGGATAAGGGTGGAAGTCCTGTAAACCGCTCACCATTTATCTTGTTTCGGAGATAAGATTTGATTATTTTCAATGAAGAAAAGGGTCTCTCTACCGACGCTTTTAAAACGGGCAAGCAAGCAAAGATTCCGAGGAGCTTGCTGATTTACGGGGAAAAGGCTGGATCACATGCATTCAATACATCTATGATATGGAGAGGTTTGTTCAGTTCTGCACGCCACTTCTTACACCACAGGTTGTATTCTGCTTTGGTGATACGTTCAGAAACGAAAGTGACCTAATAGAACTCAATATCTGCAAGATCTTTCAGCTTTACTTTATCGCCATTAAAAAAAAAAAAGAATCTCCAGAGACTCTGCTCTTCCTTAATAGGTGGCGTTTATATATCTCTGCCACCAGATGGAGTTGTAGTAAGCCTTCAAACAGAGTACTCTTGCTTGTGGTTTGTCGAACTCATCGAACCATTAGACAATCGAAATTATCAATATTTTAGAAATCAATCATATGTTCATAGTGAGTTTCTTTTAAGGCACAAAACTATTTTGTGACTAAAATATGCTATACGTAAAAAATTACCATAAAAATACAGATGAAAAGATAAATTGGGGGATTGAAGAAAGTGGGAGAAAAACAGGAGAATCCACAGAAAACCCCCGTACATGGTGTTCGTCTACCTCAAAGCCCACATGGCATGAGCAGTGATCGAACCGACGACATCTAGCACCATCGCTTTACCATTGAGCCAGCGCTGCCCACGAAATAAATAACTTTCTGTATTCATAAATGATTGTAGCATATTTTGCAAACACTCTTACTAGAACCTTCTACCAATATACCAACTTGACAACATAAAACCATCTCAGTTATAACGCGTACAGTTCAAGAAGCACTTATACCCATTCCCCATGCGACCTCGACGGTCAAAGTTGCTGGTTCGATGTTTTTGGTTTCCCAATTCGGATCCTCGATTACTAACGTCCGGATTCTACACGCTCAGGCCGAAATGTATGGGCAGCTGCTCATAATAGTAAATGTAACCAGAAGCAGTGACGGTTCTAGAGGAAACAAACTGGGGGGGGGGGAGCTCTCAACGTTGCATATTATATATGTATATAAAGTGCTATACATAATAGTCAGACGCGCTACAACCAGTAGCACGGCTACTCATCGTATATTTTTTGATGTATATTTGTCTAACATTTAATACTTCATACAAAACTAGCTACAAGTGGACGAGACGTTAGCGCGCTTGCTTTATGTACGTCTGGTCACGGGTTCAATCGAATTGAGTGGTTCGGAATCAACTTGACCAAAATCCGTAGGTCCCGCTTGTACATTGAAATTCAGCAGCTCGTTTAGGACCTTAATAATAATTAAACCAATCAGAACTGGCTACAAATTAGTAAATTAACCTAAAGTGGTTCTTTTATAGTGGTTCTTGACAGAAGCGAATCCATAGAACACAGCTTTAAGAAAAATGATTTAAAACTGTTGTCTGTATGCAATGTCAAACATATCTGCTTTAAGTATTTCATTAGATTTACCTCCCTTTATGGAAACATAAAGCTTACAAATTCTTACAAAAAATGTTAGATGATAACTGTCAGAACGAAGACAAACACGATCCACAATAAACTAAAAACAAAACAATTAATGAAGAACTGGCGACGTAGTGAGCCTTATTCCATTGTTTTTCTCAGATGTGGTATTTGGGATTGAAATCATTATATAGTTTTAAAGGGCGGGAAAAAAACCCGGAAAATTTCGAAAAAAAAGGAAAAATTTGTTTTGTTTCCACGAGGCAAAAAGAAAACTGGTTTTATTGACGATATCGTTTTCTTTTTTTGCCTTTTCATTACCAATATTAATTACTTATCACAACTAATGCATTTGTTGTTTAGGTTTAACTAACTAACTAACTCTAGGGCTTATGGAACTCGCAAGTTCATCGCCGTATTAACAAACGTTTGCCATTGGATTCTATCCTGGGCAATATCAAGCCAGTTTTCATCACAAACACATACTTCTCGAAGATCTCTTCTAATATTGTCCTCCCAACGACGTCTCGGTCTTCCCAATGGCCTCTTTCCATCCGACCTTCCAACTAAGATAGAATGTAATCTTCGTTTTTCCCCTATCCGAGCTACATGTCCTGCCCACCTTAGTCGTCGCGATTTCATTATTTTTACATCATTGCGTGAATCGTACAGTTCATGGAGTTCTTCATCATGCAATCTCCTCCACTCTCCAGTCATCTCGTCGCGTTTCGGCCCCTATATTTTTCTCAAAACCTTATTTTCAAATACACGTAATTTATGTTCATCTGCTAGGGTCGTACTCCAACTTTCGCAACCGTCAAGTATTACCGGCAGAATAACCGTTCTGTATATTTTCAATTTCAATTTCCTTGATATTAATCGCGATGTTAGAAGTTATTGGACTGAATAGAAACATGCGTTCCCCGATACTAAGCGACTTTTTATTTCTTCCGTGACCTTATATTGGTTTGTTACGTATGCTCCCGAGTATTTAAATTTGTTTACTTTCTCTATCACTTCATCCCTAATTATTATGTTTTTATTTCCTTCATTTCGGTTTGTTATCATGTATTTTGTCTTATCTATGTTTACCTGTTGACCTATCTCATAGCATGCTTCTACTAAGACATCGGTGTGGCTTTGTAGTGCATCTATATCGTCCCCTATTAAATCTACATCATCCGCGAATACAAACAGTTAATTCAAACCATTCAATGACAGTCTCTTTTTGTCCCCTTTAATTTTTAAAATCGAATATTCTAACGCAAAGTTAAACAGTAGTGTGGACAAAGCATTGCCTTATTTCAATCCGTTGCGAATCTTGAAACTATCTGACATATTATTACCTATCCGTACTCTGCTTATGTAGTCGCTGAGACACATCTTCACTAGTTGAACCAATTTTTTCGGAATTCCAAATCGTACCAGAATACTGTGTAACTTTTCCCTTTTGATAGAATCATATGCTTTCTTAAAATCAATGAATAGATGATGAACCGTCAAACTGTATTCCCATTTCTTATCCAAAATTTGTCTCAAAGCAAAAGTCTGGTCCAAAATTTCTTCTAAATCCACATTGGTGATCTCCAATTGTTTCATCTACATATATACTTAGGTGTGTTAACAGAATATTACTTAATACCTTGTAACAGGTTGGAAGTAACGAGATTCCCCCCCCCCCCCCCCGCTAATGTAGGGACCCAAAATGCTAAGTTGAAATTGGTCCTCCTATTT
>JAGDQP010060532.1:0-12191 GCA_022664845.1 Lepisma saccharinum
TATATATATATATATATATATATATACAAATTCGTTAACCTTGGTTTTATACTTGTCCGTTGTGGTTCTTTCAGTAAGTTGTATGTATTTATTCTATTTAACATTTTTATTTTGACACTCATTTAATCTGTACCATAAATATCCACTGTTTAACACCTTGATTCTTCAGATTCTCTTAGTACATGTCTAAGCAAGTGTAAACCATAAGGGTAGACTTTTAGTGCTGGGCAGTTTTTTATGGGAGCGTAACCCTTTGCGCGTGGCGACTTATTCTGTCGTTGCCGACTTTTCTTAAAATGATTGTATCTTCGGTTGTTATTCTCTGAGAACAATAAATGAGGGATATTTTCTTTTGCAATAACCCACGAAATAAACCGAAGTATAGATCTCTAGGGCAACGATGCAAACGTAGGAGGGAGACGCAGCAAAATCCATTTTTTGTAATTTTTTGAAAATCGATTTTTATTCTACTAGTGGATTTCCCTTTGACATTCCGGGCGCAATGTGATGGTAGAATATTGTGGGTGGTGTCATTTTAAACCTCACGAAAGTGATGGTGTACACCGGAAACCCAAAGGCGTGGAGGGAGGGGAAAGGAATAACAACATTCTAAATATCTTCTAAAATGTACTCATTTTAGTCCAGGATATCTACAGAAAAATCCCCTGACATAAAAAAAAATCAATAAAAGTGATATTTTCGCAACTCTATACAGAAATAGTTTACATTACAGCGTTTAGAGACCGAGAACTGATCACCATTTGAAAAGATGTCGACAAAAATATTTTTCCATTTAACTCATAAATGGAGGCTCGTACAGAATGTTGCTGAAATACACAATGAAAGATCTTATTTATTTTTCTTCCTGAACCACTATTACCATTTTCTCTCTAGATCAAATGGTTACAAAGTTATCACCGGTTTTAATACTGTAAAGTTAAACTCTAAATAGGAAAATTTATTTTAAATATATATTCATTTTAATTTCAGGGTTACGGAAGGGCTGGTAAGTCGAAAATTGCTATGAGGGGTGAGACCAAATGCTGAATATCAGTGATAGAAGAACGGGCTTCATGTCGGTCATCTTCAAAGCTCCAGTCTTAGATTTGTGTCTAGAATTTTAAATGGAAATGGGATTATATCATACTTGGTTTTAGGCGAGTACGTTCCCAGAATTTCAAATGTGATGTCCTTTTTCACCTTACGTTAGTTGTTTAAGAGATAGGACTATTCCACAACATAACTGTGAATTAAATTAAAATGAAATACATGTTTCTGTGACAATTTAATAGGAAACTTTGGCTCAAGCAGGATGCATATTGATAATGGGATGATTGGTGGAATGAAGAAAGTGCGAGGAAAAGGAAGAATCCCGAGTAAACCCAAGCACATAGTGTTTGTACGAGGAGCGTTCCATATTGATTTACACTTATTTTTTTTTTACACTTATAATAACCTTTATGCCTCGGCAGGTACATCGACTTTCTCAACATAGTCTCCATTAAGAACTACACACTTGCGCCACCGATGTGGCAACTTTTTTATGCCCTCTGTGAACCACTTTTTCGGAGTCTATTGCACCCACGTCCGGACAGTGTCTTGCAGTCGGCGAGATGATGTCCACGCAGCGGTTTCTTCAATTCCCGGAAGAGGTGGTAATCAGAAGGGGCCAAGTCAGGAGAATAAGGTGGATGTTGCTGCACCTGAAACCCCAGCTCATTAATGGCAGTCGTGGTTGCCCGAATCGTGTGGGGACGAGCTTTGTCGTGTTGCAGGAGCACACCTTTCGCCCATTTTCCTGGTCATTTCCTCTGAATTGCACAGCGCAAACTCCGAAGCGTTGTCACGTATGACTCGCTGTTAATGGTGGTCCCGGGTTCCAGCCAGTCAATAAGTGTGACTCCATCCTTGTCTCAGAAGACTGTTACCATGCGTTTGCCTACAGAGGGCTGTGTACGGAACTTCTTAGGCGTGGGGCTGCTTTGATGCTTCTACTGCATTGATTGGGCTTTGGTCTCTAGCTCATGGTAGTACAGTCAAGTCTCGTCGCCAGTAACGAGTTTGGACATGAAGCCTTCTGGATCCTGGCTGTAGCGTTGCAGAAGATCACTACTCACATCCTTGCGCTGCTGTCTTTGTGCAGCATTAAGAGATTTGGGAACCCACTTGGTAGACACCTTACCAATCTTAAGGTGTTCGTGCACTATGCACTTCTGACATGTCCTGTGGCCGCCTCCAGTTCCGTGAACCTGATGCACCTGTTGGCCTGAATAAGATGTTCCACTCTTGAACTGTTCACTGGTGTTGTCACAGTGACTTTTCTTCCAGAACTGGTTCCTTTCGCCGTTGATGTGCGGCCACTTTTCCAGCCGTCCACCCAGTTTATACGGTTTTGCGTAACAGTGCGCACTTTCCACACACTGCCACCAATCACCTGTGAATTTCCGCAGTCTGTACACCCTCTTTCCACAGAAACCACGTTCTCCAGCGCTGTCCTTGCTGACCATCTTCCATGTTGTCCGCTTAGGTACTTACAGCTGTTGGTGAAATGTGCTGAAGGGAGACCTAAGTACTACTTTCTTCCAATTTCAGGACGAGCTCAATGGTGGACCCTGAAAGAAGAACAAAATAAAGTGTAAATCAATGTTGAACGCCCCTCGTTCATTACAAAGCCCACATGTCACGAGCGGGGTTTGAACTGACGACCCTAAGCACCACAGGTGAGCGCTCTAGTCCTTGAGCTACCGTTGCCCATATTTTCTTTAACAAGTGTAACTACTTGATGCAAGCTTAGCGAATCTTGGCAAACCGTTTTCAACGCAGTTGAATCAAGTAGTCTAGTTTACAAGAATCAAGTTGTAATAGCCTTGATTAGCTCAAGAATAGTCTTAACGGAACAAAAATCGAATGTACTTTGTAAAACATAATAAGCCGGTAACCTGGTTGGAATCGATCCGAGGACCACTAGCACACTGATACGATGCTGTAGTCACAAGGTACGAACCGAGCTGTCCAAATTCGATTTCCAAGATCTCTTGCTACTTAGTTCATCAGATTGCAGAAAAGGCAGAAATAAAAGGGTGGAAGTTTGCAGAGATTAGTTGGCGAAACAGGCATAGCACGTGAAGTCACTTTAGAGCTTATAAACGACAGCAGAAGTGCAGAGAAACAAAATTCAAATAATTTTTAAGTTTGACAAACTCCAAGCTTTGAAACTTGAATTAGGTTACTTATTACAGCCAATAACAGTATTCTTAGGACAAGACACTTATATTATTCCTTCAAGTTTGTTTCATGATTGTTTATTAAGTAAACAAAATATGAAGTTTTACCAGGTGAAAGTAACTGACTGACAACCTTGTTGGAAGATGGCATGCTATCTGAGTGACGAAAGATAATGGTTTGTGATTCTGTCGTTGCAGCTAATGCTGCATGGCGCTAGTCATTTATGAATAGCTGGAGAGTGTGCTGATGGGTGTTGCTCGCAGTATCAGGGTATTTGCAGCTGAGTTCGATGCGCACCATTCGCAGAGAGGAGACAAAGCATACGCTACCGAGCCGATAAAAACTTTGGTAAACTTTATTTTTATATGGGCCAGTCTAGTAACTTTGGACTTCAGCCCGTCAGAATTCGCCTTTAGCCGTTGAAATCAACCTCCATGCCCCTGCCGGGACTAGAACCCGCGACCTTTGAGCCGACGGCCTACCGCCGCAGACCACTCGCCAACCCGGCCGGCAATAGTTCTAAGTATTAAGTAAGGATGTAACAATTAACGAATCTCACCCGCGGAAATTGTAATTTCATATTTATTTTGTGTTGGTCAGTTTGTACTAATCCTATCTTACCTTTCAGGTTAAACCCAGATGATACACCTATAGTCGGAGGAAATAATATAGTTAGCCTCATTAGTGATAATCTCTCATATAATTATACAATATAGAGTAAACCAGGTGTATTTTGAGATCTTTACAAACTGTTTTCTGAATTGAACTAGAAAATTGTATGATGCGTTAAATATTCTTTATAACTGCGTTTGCTTCAACTAAAACATGGAGACGACATTGCCTAAACGCCGTCAAATTAAAAGAAAATTAACTTTGTGAATGGAAACTAATTAATTTCTGGAAACTCTTTAATAGTCTTTAAGTACTTAATTGAAATATGCTAAACATATATTTTCGTCGAATCTTGATTAAATCCGAATAATTCTTGAAATTTGGCTTCAGTAAGCTACCAATAAATTTTTGCTGGCGTAGAGATCAATTCAGCCACATAATTCTAGATTGATCAGTAGACGGTGAGTCGATTTCGGGTCAATTGAGTAAGTGAAAATTTTGGGTGACATAATGAGGAAGTTTCTGAGCGATTTTTAGATAGTCGTAATTGAAGCTAAATTTTTTCGATTACTTGAAGCTACTTTAATGAGTTGTCCTTTTTAACACCTATCTTACTTCAGTTAAATTACATTTAGCAGAATTATTGTGAGGTCCACTATCCAGTAGGGTCACTAAATAGAAAGAAAAGTGTATGTGAATGTTTACTGAATATTTGCGTTTGATATTCAATTACTTGCACCCAGTAGAATCGCCACATATATTTCGTTGGTTGAAGTGTTACTCTTGAAACTTTCTCTAGGGAATCACTCAGATTATTTTTTCTAGAACTATTATCAAAATATACGCAAACCGTTCATTATTCATATCGGACTATATTGATGTGCATCCACATTCCATTTCTACCCTCTCCAACTACAATCGCATCCACGCACCTGCTGCGGAATTTTGCGACTCACGGTCGGGAATATAGCAGACTCAGTGATTCAGCCGTCAGTGGTTCGCCTCCGATATATGTCTAAAAAACTAAAGAGGAACGTCAGAAAACTCCGTTACAAGCCATCAAATTCCGTACGTCTGTCCACTTTCTTCGCGGCAGAGTTTTCTTATGGGGAAGGTCTTCCGTGCTGCGCAGTACGCCATGTGCAATCTTTATAGTTCTAACATAAGAACTAAATGTCACCTCAATATCGGATTAAAAATACAAATGATTTTATTTCTGAAACTCTCTTCGCAATGCAAGCGAATACAAAAAATATTACCCAGTTGGAAGATGTCAGCATAGCTAACCATTTGAATAACATAGTCAGAGAATCCTGTCTCTGACTAGTGGAGGTTTCAATCCCGTCGCAGACAATCGAAAAATTCACAAACCAGTAAATATATAATAACGAAGATAATTTAACATGGCTAACCACTATGCGCAACATAAAATCAACAAAATAATTGGCTCACTGAAAAGGCCAAGTTGCTGCATCAGTTAAGTTTCCCTGGGCGTATAAATGGCGACTATACGACTGTTGCTGCCTAAATACAACCTTGGTGGTAGGGAAACGTAGTGGGTTCATTAGATACTACTCTCTATGCTTATAATTCGTTACATTCACTAGAAAAATCCGTTCACATCACTTGCTTAAAGACTTCTTACATATTGTTTATCTTACTATGTAGTGGCTGTTAGACGTAATTCAAATGATAAGACTAATATTAACTTGCATTGGGAAAATTGACTCCCAGTGTAAAATATAAATGTAATATACTGTATAATAAAAATAACGTAATAAAATTGGTGAATCAAACTCTGTAACTAGCTAGACACGATATCAAATAGCCGGCCGGGTGGCCGAGCGGTCTTCGGCAGTAGGCCATCGGCTCGAAAGTCCCGGTTTCGAATCCCGGCAGAGGCATGGATGTGGATTTCAACAGCGAAAGGCGAAACGTGACGGTCAGAAGTCCAAAGTTACTAAACTGGCTCATATAAAAATAAAATTTACAGAGTCACTAATATAATAATCACTATTTTAACTCCATACCAACGGATGAAGATCACTTTGGGATCACCATATCTTATTTTTTGTAATTGTTTTAGGCCTACTAATTGTTTGTTTAAACATCTAAAAACAAATATTATTGTAAAGTATGACTTGCTAAAGCACATACTTTACGGTAGTGTAATTTGAATGTTCCTGTATTATAAATTTTCTTTCTTTTTGTTGGGCACAAATTATCCCCCTTGGTAGGAAACGTGTGACTCCGAGATGGCAGTATTATAGGTAGTTAATTCCCGCATTTTTCGAACCTGTCAGGTATTCGTACACCTATGCATGCATTCCGTGCAGACCAGGTACCTCAATCGTTAGTGTTGCAAACCATTTTAAAAGATAATTTTGATTGGCTTTCAATACCCTTTGATGTAACGCATCAGCATTTAAATACTGGGACATGCCAAAAATATTTCAGGCAACACAGTTGTAAGTGTTGCCAATCAATTATAAAAAATAACTCTGGCACTAGCAAAGTAACACGGGGTATGAAGAGGGTACTCTGTTGCCACCGTCAAAAATTAAACATGTATCGCGATTGTTGGTTATACTGCACTATTATTGCTTGTATATTGTTTGTAATTTGTTGTCGCTCAGTGAATTTGTTTTCTTGGCTAAAAATATATATATCATTGACTACCCCGTTGGTAGTAGAAGTTATTAAATATGATTTGGTATTGCTAGGGTTAAGCGATCAATGTTGGGATTTCAACATTAAGATCGTTAAAATAGGTTATCGCCTCTTATACTCTGTCTGGAACATGTCATATTTAACATATTTTAAAAGATTAAAGAATTAATTTAATCTTTAAACTAAGTTCAAAACGAATTATTAGAAACAACTCAAGTAACTCTATTATGTATTAATGAATCTGTGTGCTTTTACAATAATTCGGTCAATGTCATCTTGATCCAGGATGCATTTAATCTTCACTTGTAAGAAAGGAGGAGCCTGCTTACAACCAGGAATTAGTAGAACGATCAGTACGAGTATACAAAATATGAATGACAACTCTACTTGAGTGGACAGTTTTCAAAATAAACTATAGCGTGGTGCTATTCGAGAATAATATTTATTCTTCTTATACCTGTATTTACCAGGAATTTTACAAGACACAAGATAAGAGAAGGCAGTGTGTTAATTAAGATATTGTTGCCAATGGTAGTTGTTGATGTAGTAGCAGCAGTAGTTTAGACATTTACCAACCTCCCCCTATCTTGATTGCTAACGACTTTGAACAATTAAGATAATAAAAATGAAATTAGCATGACTTACGTGATAGGGAAGGATCAATGCTTGACAAGACAAATCCGGAATTTCTCCATATCGAAATGTATCAAATATGCTCATCATTTGTGCTTTGATTGCTGGACTGTGGTACCCTTGTAGATAAAAGTTATCTTGCTTAGTATTCATCGGATCGAATGGAGACATCCACATTCCCTTGAAGAATACAGCATTAGCTAAAATTAAGCACGTGTCGCCATCTATGCTATATATAAATAAGAAATAACAATGAGAATCAGCTCCGTAAATACCTCATTTCAACATCGGTGCAAATATATTAAATATAATTATCTTCTAAAAACAACTGTTATTATTGGCAAATAGTAAACAGGTTAGAAGCACATCTGGAAACTTCCATAATATAAAGTTATCAAATGTGGGAAAACAAATGGCTTTTCTGTCAGAAATTAATGGTGCTTACAAGGTGAATTTTACATCATCCGGCTTATATTATCTGTTTCGGCAACAATTCTGAAATCTATAACAATGCTCTTAAGAATGTCCTTCTTACAACGTTCTTTGAGTGATTCAGTAAGTAATAAGATGGGTAAGATATATTGCGTAACATATATGTGTAAGATATATTGCCAGTATCATTGTGGATGCTCCTATTGGGTAGTTTGTTTAATATATCCCAAGTCCCACACCTGCGTCGAAGAATCACCATCAGTTCTTCTTCCGTAACAAAATGTATTATACTCCAAAATAGACTGATTTTTGTAATGTTTATAGTTAGTAAGGTTTAGCTTGATCCAAAGTTGACTAAATGTCACAACTATTTTCATTTCAGTATATTATTTTATATAGGTTACAAACATCTGTATTGAAATATGTTCATTCATTTCCAAGTTGTTTGCAAAATAAATTTTGCAAATTATGAATAACTGTCTATGCAATAGTACATATGCCAATGTCCTTGACTAATTAGTCTGTACATTGTCGATGTATTTGCTAATACCTAATGCAAATATATTCTTTATTATGATATAAGTTGAACGTTTATTGTCTACTATTCTTCGTCAACTTGTGATTAATGTAAAGATATCAGATATTTGATCCTGAATCTTGCCTGCACACTGCATAGAGTAAATATTTCCTTTGTATCCCTTGTTACCCCATTCCGTAATTTCTTATATTGGTCTCATGAGCACGTTCTCTTAATTTTGGAATGCAGTCTACCTTTGAATAAAAGTTGCTGATTCAAGTTTTCTGAGGGGCGTACATGAAAAGTTTTAACTGCTGCAATAGTACAAGGGCTAATGAAGTTTGTTAAAAAGTCAATTTTTCGTTTGTATCTGAAACATTAATTCATTTGTACGGTTCCAAACTATAACCGTGTAGAAACTTCGAGGTCCGGAAAGTTTGATTGCGTATTTATGTTGCGAACTCTTAGCAAGTTCAGACAAACTTTGAGTCTTGACTTTGGTGCGAAATTTTTTACGCGTGTTTATCATAATGGCGGATTCGCATAACTAGACTTTCCTAGTATGCGCACCAGATGACTTAAGATTTCAAAAGCAAGTGTCAAAATGAAAGTTTTGTGGAACGATTAATTCAAAGAAAGCGTCCATTTAGCTTCATTTTCTATTTGGAGAACTCTATCCGACATTTTCCAAAATGGCTACATGGTAACATGAAGGATGATTCAAGAGTCCCAGCATATCCTTAGAGTTCATAAACGAGCAAGGAAATCAAATTTCGGAGTTCACAAATGTGTAATAGTGGGGACGGACTACATGTTTATTAAATGATCAACCTGGGTAATACTAGAAATCCACGATATAGGATGAAGGTCAATTTTGTCGAATGGCAAGCAGGTTTTGTGAAATATCAGATAGCACTAGAATTTTTCCAGGAAGCCTTTCCACGTGTTATATTTGACCTACATGTTATGGTATAGGAGTTATCGCCACAGGAATTTAGAAGTGCACTACTATATTATGTGTTTAATATTCTTTATCCTTATTGAGTGCAGAGCTTCAGACGCTTAGCCGTGGGAACGCTGACAGAAACATGTCCGTTAGGATGTTGTCGCGGAACTCGATTATTGTGGCGTTCAGATGGTTCGCATTAGGGATTTTATTTGCATACACGAGTTACTTCAAGTAACACCACAGCAAGAAGTCGAGAGGCGTGAGATCGGGGGAATTCAGTAAGTAATTCCACGGGACCATGTATATCAATACATCCACCCGGAAACTGAATATCAGTTCATTGACGATCATTGGCCAGTAGTGGGACTGAGCTCCATCGTGCTGTAGAAAGGAACCCTAACAACACAAGACGTCCATATAATCTATTGGTACATATATTTTATGTTCATATACATATTTGACATGAGATAGACATCCAATAGACCTACAGAAAATGCAAGTTCAGACTTCGTGAACCTTAAATAGATGTACATTGCTTATCCAGAAATTGAATTACCCGATGGCGGACATTGTGAATGTCCACGTGATGGCCCGAAGGTGGACACTGATTGTCCAATGGATATCCATCAAATGGTTGCACATCTGAAAGACATTGTTTACTTCAACTCTACGTTTATCAAATGGTTGTCTCGAATATGGACATTGTGGATGTCTAATGGATATCATGGAAATGTGTAGAAAACTGTGGATGCCCAATATATACCAATAACTATAGTAGTGACGACCATGTCGCTTTTGACCAAAAGTACATCTCGGGTGTGTATCTCGGGTGAAGAAGAGGGCGTATACGAAATTTCGTGATTCATCGCGAAATCGCAGAACACCACAGAAATGTACCACTTACTGGTGCAATGCGCTACTACATTTCCTGTTCAAATGCCAGCACCAATTCTGACAATTTTAAATGTCACCTGTTATATAGCTTCAAGGCATTAACTATGTAAGTTTCTCGTCGCATTGTATGTCAATAATAATGCACAAAAACTGCCAATAAACACTAAATAAAATTTAGTGAATTTTAAAGATTGTGACTAAGTTTGATTTGATTTTGAAACTACCTAAACACATGAACATAATAAATTCAACAAGCACAAACTCAAAAAATTTAAAAACTCAACAATAAAATATAATTCTTGTATATGAATATATAGGGTTGACATGATGAGGAAAGGAAATGCTTTCTTTTTCGCTACCAGCAAATGCAGGAAGAGTTCCCATAATCAGATAAAGATGTTTTCGTTGCCTTTATTGTCTAAAATTGAGTCTAAAGCATTGCATCCTAGAGTGTTCTGAAAAAAACTTTCTTTCTAAATATGTTCCTAGTGACAACAAATGTGAAATTGTAATGGAGATCTTGTGTGAACAGTTTAAAGTATTTTGAAGGTGTTTGGGAAGTTTTGCATTGGCTTTAAAAATATTGTTTATGCAACCAGCACAAGAAATTACTACAATGGGCTGGTCTTCCATCACAGTGTACCAATTTGCTTGTACGTTATGTATAGGTTTGTTTCTGTTAATAACTGATTCTCCAGTTCTAAGTAAACAGGTATCTTTACTATTGCCCAAACAATCATCTGTAGTCATTTCTATACAGATATATTATCGATTTCTGTTGTTAACACTAAGATCTCGACTAGCTCAAAATATGACCTAACTATAGTAGTGACGGACCAATTTTAAAATCACTAAAACCAAAGAAAAATCACTTAAAACACACACATTACGTGTTCATGTGAAGTGAGCGGTTTATGCAATTGTTTTCTTGTACTCTTCGTAGATTATCTTAAATTAGTGACCATACTAAAGTGGAGGTTAGGTAAGGTTAGTTGCGGTCATGTATCTTTACAAAATATATTTTATATGTTCACATTTATTATTAATATTTCGTTCTTTGCATTTTCCGTAAATTATCTTAAATTACTGAACATATGAACGTGGAAGTTAGGTAAGGTTAGGTGCGGTCATGTATCTTTAAAACATATATTTTGACACATATTCACACTTACATTCAGCACACAGGCGTGTTAGCTCTCCCAATGTCCATTAGAAAGTCGTGTACAATTGTTTTCGGAGCCTTTTCCTTCCCTTACATAAATACTCTGCTAAATAACCTTCAAAATGCACTTTCCCTCGTGATTTGTATACGATTCAGCAACACTAACCCAATAGACGGCATTATCATCATAAAGACGAACCATTTCAACACTGACTTACCGCCTTCCACATGACAACAACCGTAACTCTACGCAAAATAGTTCCTTCCGCCACAACATGCAGTGCGTCCTAAAACAACTTAAAAACATACTACAACCATATTATTATTCACTTATAATGTTATCCATATTATTATTTTGCTCCCAACTACTCACAAACATCACACAACCATCCCAATTCATCCAGTAAATTTCTAAAAAAAATTGGTCCGTCACTACTATAGTTTACCCCAAAATATATTGAATATCCACTATTCTAAGTTAAACCTCACTCCGTGAGCTAAACTCAGTATCATTATAATACTATAAATCATTTATCATATATTTAAAAAAACAAACAAAATTTATATTACTTGTTAGTATAATTTTATTTACTCAGATTACACTCGGCAACAATAATAACAAACCACACTTTAATTGTTTATAACTGAACATGAATTAAAATATGAAATATCTGGATATTTCATAGTTATTGCAATAAAAATGTTGTACCTTTAATCTGGACGTACGCAGATACATTCAGTATTTTCCATCTAATACTTTCTGATAAACCCCAGAGAAAATTATTGAAGTAATCTTGTTCCTTAAGAGTCCATACTATTCCTGGTCTGGTCTGGTCTAATAGCTAGTGCGAAAATGGCATTTAATTACGTCCATCCATGGCACATTTGTTTAAACAATTGCTGTTTTTAATAACAGTTTTAATATATGACAGTTTAACAGTCTATCAGTCTTTATAATTGCTGTTTTAATGTCAGTTGATTACCAGTTGCTATGGTTACAGTCCGCCATAGGCGTCAGTTCAACTCTTTAACTCTAGTCACAGTCATTTAATGATGTATATTTCACTATTAATTTTCAATTTCAAACTTGGAACACT
>JAGDQP010060533.1:0-12191 GCA_022664845.1 Lepisma saccharinum
TATCCCTACTCTAACACATTCACTCGCTCATTCACTCAGGTGGGGAAGTCGACTCTGAGGATCCAGGTCCTGGGCCGCTGGACGAATCCTTCAAATCCTTTGGATTAGGGCGGTTCCAAGTCTCCTCTCTTCTTCCTCTTCTTCACCACACTGTCACATATAGACATTTCCACCTATCTCTTCATCACACCCGATTATTTACTTGGTTTCAATTCTCATGTTCTCAAGTTAATTCTCCATCCAGAGTTAACCTGTCCAGGCCACCGAGTCGACAGAAACTCTGGGGAACTCTTGTTCACTTTTTAAACACACGTAATTTATATTAACACGCACACGCAACCATTCGCACACTACGCGTCTCACCAGGCGGCGGTCCCTGTAATTTTAAGTATCCATGACCGTGGAGGGGATATCGAATCCACAAAGTTCGCATTAAATACCATTCTTATTGCTTTTGTCTTTCCGCTGATGGGAACACGCGCGCGACCACGCCCATTCCTGACTCACGCCCGACACACATACCCGTATATAAAATATCTACAGTACTTGGGTAGTCCAAAATTAAGTGTTGTTCTTTACCTGTTGATCTTCTTTTATTAATTTCTTCGTTTATATTTTGTTTTATATATATAAGAGATTCTAGTAGAGAGTTGGTCTAATAGGTATCTTGTTTGTTCTTCCCCAAGCATCTCTTTCACTATTAGTTCTCTTAGTTCCTCCCACGTGTCTGCTATTTGCTGGATGACCTCTGCTTCTTCATTCACTTGGTTGACCGGGTACTCGAGGACCACATGTTCAGGAGTTGCCAGCTGTCCACACTCACACATAGGGGAATTTACCAATCCAAAGTCAAAAAGTTTCGCGTTGAACGGGCCATGTCCGCTTAGTAGATGAACCACACCCTGACCTGGATTCCAATTTTCCCATGTAAGTCAATTAGAAATATTATTAATTATGCGAAAGAGTCTTCTAGATTTATCACTCTTTTGCCAATATTTTTGCCATTTTCATGTTATTATCTCATGTATTTCTTCTTTTGTTCCTGGCATTTCTTCCAAAATCTCCGTTGCTCTTATTAAATTTTCCTTTTGGTCCAATAAATAGCAGCTATCTTCAGTACGTCCAGGTGCAGGGGGTTATACCCTAGATTACATCTAGGGCCACCCCCGGGGTTGTTCTATAAGGCCCAGACATCCTTAATAATATCGCTCTCTGTGCTCGGTTTAGTTTCCCAGCTAGTTTCTTGTTTTCAGTCAGTCGGTGCGCCCACGCACTAGCTCCATATGTTCCTATTGCACATAATATCTGATTATGATATAAATTAATTAGTTTCAATGGTAAGAAAAATTTTGTCTTTGCAATTGTTATTAGTTTGTTTCCCATCTTGAGTAGTTTGTTAGCGGTATTCTCTATATGTTTTGAGAAGTTTAGCCTTTCATCTATAGTTACTCCTAGGTATTTAAATGTTTTCACTATCTTTACTGTTATCCCATTGTACTTTATTGGTGAATTTCTTTCTAATTTACCCTTCAGAATCATATGATTTGTCTTCTCCACGGACACAGTCAGATTATTTTTTTCGCACATTTTTTTTAATGTGTCTAGTATTTTGTTCGCTTTGACTTCTAGTTCTCTTCTGGAGTCCGCCTCCGCTGTTGCTGCGATATCATCCGCGTAGGCAATCACCGACAAGACCTCTCGCAGTTGGTCTAATTCTTTCATACAAGGATCGATACCCAGAAGATAGGACGACATATCGACCCCTGCGGACATCCTTTGTTCGCTATTCTTTCCAATTTTATTCCCGGAGCACAGAGATTGATTATCCTGTTTCTGCAGTAATCCTCGAGCACCCGAATGATATATGCCGGAATATTTAGTTTACTTAATCCGACAAATAGCGTCGGCCACCGCAGATTATCAAACGCCCCTATAATATCCACAAAAAATGCTATTACGTATTTTCCATCCGCCCTCCCAACGCAATCGCATAGCTTGTTAACAGCATCCTGTGTCGATCTTCCTTTGCGGAAGCCAAACTTTATTTGATCATGTTCCAATTCCTCACGATGTTGTTGTAGGCGGTTTATTATTACTTTTCCAAATATTTTTCCAATGACGTTGAGAAGGCAGATTGGTCGATAGGATCTTGGACTCACCCTGGGTTTGTCTGGGCTTTTTAAAAAGATGACTAGATTAGCCTCTTTCCATCTTTGCGGAAACCTCCCCTGCCTTAGACACTCCATGAGGAGTTTTGCCAGGTAAAGGCCCCAGATATCTTTCATGCTCTTAAATATTTCTGATTTTATGCAATCCGGACCCGGAGCTTTCTTGTTCTTAATTGTCCTAATTGCTGTCTCTATTTCATGATTTTGAATGCTTAATTCTTCTACATTGAAGTCTTTGATCTTGGATACTTCTTTCAAAATTCTTTGCATGTCTTCTTTCATTTTCTTATTTTCTCCTGTTTCGTTTTCATCATTGTCCTTTGGAACTAGTTCCTCCAGAAGAAGTCTAGCCGACTCTCCCCAAGTTTTCGTATAAGTTCCATCTTCTTTTTCCAGAGTTGATAGTGTCGTGGGGGACTGTTTTCCCATGCAGAGTTTTTATGGAGCCCCCACGCATCTATAGCAAGATTATTTTCAATATACCTTTCCCAGGTTTCCTTCTTCCTTTGCATTAGTCTTTCTTTATATTCCTTTTTAGCGATTCTATACTCTTCTAGTTTTCTTGTCCTTAGCTCCGGGTCTCGCGCTTGTTGATAACTTTTCCTCTTCTCCCTGGCAATCCTCCTCATTCTCTCCAATTCTCCATTCCAGAAGGGAGCTGTTATTTTGTTCTGCATTCTCCTTTGCGGCGGCAGTGCTCCTCTTATGGACTGGATTTCCATTATTAAAACAAGGTGCAAAAACTATTAGTAAAGAGCTGTTACGTACTGGAATTAATGTAACCGCAGACGTAAAAGATAGTAAAAGGCCAGTTGAAGAATCTAAAATAACGCTGGCAGGGAGCAAAAAGCAATTTAAAAAATAAAGATCAAAATAAAATAAATCAGGTTTTGGCAGGAGGATCGGTGAAGAAAACAAGAGTTCGCTTTGCGACAAAACGTAAAAATAATCAAACAGGTGGTGGCGTAAAGAAAAAGAGGAAGAAGAGAGATATATTTGATTAATTGATTATGGAGTGTACTAGTTTTCACCTCACACTACCCAGTAATAATTCTTTTGAATATTTCCCGCAAAATACTCTGGCGTGTTATACTACAAAATTATATCATCCTCTCGTGCTGGAGAAAGGTGTGTGGGAAACAGAGGTTGCCGAAGTATATTATACAGGGTCATTTCAGAATGATTCCAAATATATTAATAATATTTATTACCGCACCACGGATAAAGAAACCTGGAACATAACTAAAGTAATGCCCGGCCATTATAATCACGGTGACGATATTCTATCTCAAATTTACTATAAAAGTGATAAACTGAATTTACAATTAAAAGTTAAAGCATCGGTAAAACGCATTGAGGTCAGTAGAGTAAGAAAAGATGTAGAGAGTGTAGAAGTACGTCTATCAAGCGAATTAGCCAAAATACTAGGTTTTGATCATATTAAAAAAGAGAATATTGCACTTGGCTATCATGCTTGTTATCCCCCTGTTTTACGGAAATCGCTACCCACACACATGTATATTTAGAGTGACATTGTAAAACCTCAGCTGGTAGGCGATGCTGCTGCTCCACTACTGCGTATTATAAATACGAATATTAAAGAGTATGGTGCTAGTAATATGCATATTTTTGAAAATCCTCATTATGTCTCCGTGCAGCGTAAACAGTTTGATCAAATTTTTATTGATTTAAGAGATAGCACGGAGAATCAATTTCCTTTCCAATATGGCAGTGTATGTGTGAAACTACATTTTCGCCGTCGTAATATGAAAATAAATATTACATAATATAATATAATGTATAATATTATAATGAAATACATAATATAATGTAATATAATACCGTATACGGTATTATAAAAATAAACTAGTGTGAGCAGAAATGGCAGTGTGAGTGTACGAAATCAGAATTAGATCTATTTGCGGGTCTGCCCCCTCAAACAAGTATTATAGCTAATAAAAGAGTGCCATATAAGCCGGTGACGTCAATAGTGATACTGCACCGATAGAGTTTGTAGTCCTAGGCCATGGTGATGATTATATTGAGTTATCCCATACAATGCTACATAGCAGAGGTAAAATTACTAAAACGGATGGTTCTGATTTAACATCTGCCGATAAGAAAATTGGCCCTGTAAATGATTTTCTCAATGCAATGTTCAGCGAGGTACAGATATATCTGAATAATCAACTAATTTCCTATCCTTCCCACACATATCCATACCGATCGTATATTGAAAAAAATATTGAATTATAATGCCAATGCAAAAACAACTCATCTTTAGACGGCAATGTGTTTTAAAGATACTGTCGGTCATATGGGCAGTGTGGCTAATACTGGTAATTCTGGTTTTAAACAACGTTCTCTCCTCACGAGGTTAAGTCGCCCCTTTGAATTACTGCGCTATATTCACAGTGATATTTTCAATCAGGAGAAATTTCTATTGAGTGGTGTACAGTTGGGTACTAAGCTGATTCCGGCCAAACAGGTATTTTGTCTAAAGGGCGAAGCTGCTGTTGAGGGAAAAGTTGTAATTACAGATGCAATACTGCTTGTAAAAAAGGTTGATGGGTCGCCCACGTTGAAAATAGCACAACATAAAGTATTACAAAATCTTAAATTTAGAGTAAAATATCCTATAAGAAAGGTGCAGGTGAAGACAGAAACTTTACCTCAAGGTATTATGGACACCACACTTCCAGATCTGTTTTCTGGAAGAGTGCCTAAAAGTATTATAATCGGGTTTGTTACTAATACAGCTTTCAACGGCAATTATACCATAAACCCAGCTAATTTAAACCTTTCAGTATGACATTCTTTACATTGTACGTTGACTGAACTCCCGTCTCATCTAAACCACTACAACCAGATTTTGATAATAAGCTATATGTTTAAGCTCATTCTACGTTATTTACAGGTTCTGGTATTTACCATTCTAATCAAGGTAATGATATTTCGCTTGGCGAATATCCTAATTGTTATACTCTACAAGTGTTTAATTTAACTCCTGATTCTAGTGCCGGTGAAGCATTTCATACTTGCCCCCAACGTCAGTGAAGTGTACGATTAGAAGTTCATTTTAACCAAGCACTACCATCTCCTGTAACAGTAGTTATTTATGGTGAATTCTCCTCTGAACTGGAAATTGATTTCCGACGGAAAATATATATTGATTAAAGAAAAATGTTGAATACCCTTGATCTCTACGAGGCATTACAACAGAATTTGCCCAATGGTCATTTTATAGATGTATTTGCTTCAGATCAATTACCAGGCTTTATTCATACACTGCCTGCAGTGCTAATTATAAATACTGATCCTAGTAATACGCCTGGTGAGCACTGGGTTGCTATTTATATATGTAATACAGGTCATAGTGAATATATGGATAGCTACGGCATTCCACCATATATAGCGTATCATATAACGTTTCTAAAACGCAACTGTTTATTCTATATGTGGAATAATAGACGCATTTAAGGTGATTTATCTTAATTCTGTGGACACTACTGTTTTCTTCTTTTAGCATGTCGTTCATCTGGCTATTCCTACAGGATTTCTTAAATTCTCAACCGCCAACACTAATGTTAGCCATATTATGCTTTATTTGTTTATGTGAATGGTCCCTGCGTGAGATTAAGTTATCCGTGTTAGTCCTGGAGCCAGTTAGCAGTGTAATATTTGCTATGTTTCTTTGGAGAAAAGTTACTACTCTTATGTATAATGAAATAAAAAGAAATATTTAAAAGCAGTATTTTTATTATTTTTTTCATAATATGGTTATATAATAAAAAGTGCCTTTAACATCGAGATCAACATATACTATTCGATGCCCTCATACCAAATGTGAAAACAAAATCTCAATATGTCTAGCCGTTTCCGAGATATACATGGTTAAATATTTGATCTTAGCAACCGGACATTGGTTCTAGCCTAGAGGACATATAATCTCTGCTATGTTAAACAAGCTTCGTACCCTTTCGTGTACCATGTGGGGGTTAGTCCTACCCTTTAATGGAATCTCTGCTATCGAGCTTTGGTGTGAGGGCTACAATCTCTGCTATGGTAGCTAGCCTAGAGAACATGTAATCGCTGCTATGGCCTGCTATGTAGTCTCCTATTCCATGTTATTTGGGCTAGCCTAACTACCATATATTCCGCTATGTCCGGTGTTGTAATCTCTTCTAGGGGATGGGTTCGTAGCCTCTGTAATTTGTGCTACATTAAGTAGTGTTTTTAGTGTTGTAAAAAAGAACTTCCTATCCTTTCATAATGTTGTAGGACGTCCATTTTATTTGGGTTAGGTTAATTACTGTGTAATATCAGGGTGTGATCGGAAATTGCTGCTGTGCTGGAAACTGACTTCAGATCCTTGTGTAATCTCTGCTATAATAAGTATTGTTTTTTATGGTTGAAAACGAGCTTCGTAGCCTTTTATGAAATTGTAACTACAAAATGCGACACGGCGGCTCAAACTGTCCTGGAATATAAGTTCTTCGGCAGCCAAAGCAAATGCGACACGGTGGCTGGAAAATAGGCTCCCGAGTATAGGGTGTAGCCCCCGTATGCCATGTTATGTAGGTTAGTTAGAGTAAGTTCTTCAGGATTTTATAATATGACTCGTAGCCTTTTATGAAATAGATTAAATTCTGATTACTGACAAAACCGCCTCAAGTGGCGCCACCCTACTTACAGACCCACAAGACCTACTCTCCTTGATATACAAGGTTTTTGAAAGAAGGGAAGAATTCTTCCAAATGAATAATGTCTACAGGCAGTTTGTGATGGCCTATAGAGGAATAGTCTTCAATCACGCGGAAAAGTTTGCTTCGCGCTATGTCCACACAAGACGGCCATAGAAATGTTAAAATAGTCCAAATTAACTTGGACCGATCGAAATGGGCAACAAATGAGATAAGGTATTATTGCGAAAAAGAAGATGTGGACATAGTATGCATGCAGGAACCATATACATGCAAGTCTAAGTTCATGGGAATAACGACGAATGCCGTCACGAAACTGCCCAACGATGCTAACCCAATGGTGGCGATGGAAATTCTAAGAAAAAACATTGATACCTTGGTTCACTTAAAATTTACAGACAGATGGACCCTATGCGTCGAAGTAAGTAGGGGAAATCACAGAGCAATTGTAAATATTTATTGTCAGTTTTCCCTTCCGAGGGATACCTCTGTACAGAAACTAGAGGATATTTTGATAAGCTTTGAAGGTAGACATTTAGTTATTTTGGGGGATCTAAATGCAAAATCTTCACTCTGGCACAGCCCTGACACGGATGAAAACGGCGTATTATTCGAAGAACTAATTGAACAACACAACCTTAATGGTTATAAATAAAGAAGGAGAACCAGCAACGTTCAGGGGAAAGGCCTTAGTGGAAACGAATATAGATGTTACTATGACAAGGGGATTTATTTATAATTATGTTTCTAACTGTACCGTGGATGAGCATGCAACGACGAGAGCCCATAGCGCTATCCGTTTTGATATAGACTACAATAAATATCAGGATCGAAAGAGCTACAAAATGAAAGCAATGATTTTAATTATAATATAACTAAGCCTAACAAGAAGAAATTTCAAGACAACCTTCAGCTTCCTCAAATCGAGCAGGGCAGTGCCCTCACAGAAGTAACTAATAAGCTACAGGAAGCCATTAAGAACGCAATAAAGAAGTCGATTTACTATTCGGGAATAACAGTAAAAATAAAAAAAATATTTTTGGACAGCAAAACTAGAAAAACTAAAAAGATAAAGAAACCAAGTAGGAAGAGTTATAAGGCAGCGGGGCCACACATTAAGACAAAGAAGACTACAAAATTACAGACCAAACAAACAAGAAATTTAAAAGGAACTTCAGGAAACCAAAGAAAAAACATGGAAGAGATTGATAGAAAATAACCATAATCTGGACTTGTGGGGCATGCCGTATAAAATAGTTAAGTCCAAATTCAAAGTTAAAAGTGCAACGAACACACTTAAAGACGATCAGGGACAGTACACCACAGATTGGAAGAGTACCATTGGACTCCTGTACTCTAAACTTTTCCCGAACGATAACGAAGGGAATCTAAGAACCAGAGAAGTGGCTAGCTTTACACCAGATGATGAAGCAGAAAATCCGGAAGAAGCGTTGGTTACAAATGACCAGGTAGCGAGAAGCCTAAAACCAGACCTAGGACCGAAATAACCGGTAGGACCAGGTATTTTGAGAGACCTTAAAACAAGGAAGGTCTGGTTCAGACCAAATTAAAAACGAAATGTTCGAAAATAATCCTAAAATATGGATCATGTACCTTTCAAGGCTCTTTAATGAATGTATAAAACAACAAATATTTCCAGTACCGTGGAAAGAGTCAAACTTGATAATCCTTTTTCAAAGAGAAGATAAAGACAAGCAAAACCAGAAATCGTATAGACCAGTTTGTTTATGAAACACCATCAGCAAGAGCTTCAAAAAGGTAATAGTGACAAAAAATAACGAAAAAGAGAGGACTTGCAAACTACAATACGGCTTCCGAGCGGGAAGATCCACGGAGGATGCCATAAACCAGTTGTGCAACAATATATACAGACTAGAAGAGGACGATTGCAAATACGTAATTGGCATATTCTTTGATATAGTGGGCGCAATCAATAATTTATGGTGGCCCGCGCTGTTGAGGGAGCTCAAGAAAATTCAAGTACACAGCAAAATATGAAAGTTAATGAAGAACTACCTTGTAAATAGATTAATAAGGGTGCAAACGGCTGGATGGCGTAGTGGTAAAAACACCGACGAGGGGATGCCTACAAGGGTCAGTGCTCGGCCCGGTATTTTGGGATTTGGCATTCCAACCATGCCTAGAAATGTTAAACGGAATGTGTCAAGTCGAAAAAGTAGTGGGATAGGGGACGACCTTTCAGTGGTGATAAAAGGTAACAGTCGTTTGGAAGTGGTCGAGTAATGAAGTGGTCGGGTAAATGATCCTGTGGTACAGGAAAAACAAGCTAATGATTTCATCTGAAAAACAAAATATGTGCTTCTCAAGGGAAACAAACTTTAACAGAGGTCCAATAATCAATGTCAACAATAAAACAATTAAAAGAGAAATATCTTAAATATAGGACTAAGTTTAGATGAGAAATTAGATATTAGGAAAGATATTACTCTTATAAAAATCAAGACCATAAAAATATCTCACAAATCAGTTAAAATAGCAATCAATGAGTTAAAAATTCCGATGAAGGTAATAAGGAACTACCACGACATTATAAGAAGATCAATTGTAGCCTACGCTGCAGCGTCTGGTGTCATAGATTAAGTGACATCAGACAAAGAAAAATAATCGATAGGTCATAACGTCAATTATTGCTACGTCTATCGGGGTTTATAGAATAACTTCAGTGGAGGTCCTTCAGGTCGCTCTGGCGATCCCACCTATGCATCTGCAAGTTGAAAGACTAGGCGCAACGTATTGGATGAAGGGAAACAATCAAAAGAAGATCATTAAAATGCTACACGAGCCCGCAGAAAGCGTGGCAGAAATCAACACAGTCCTGAATAGAACGTGGGAAACGTTATTGGAGGAGTCGGATGAAAGCAGGAGGTTGTTTGACATTTTTTCAGATATAAAGGAGCTGTTAAATATGGACCTTGAGATAACGGATCGATTGATACATTTTTTAACGGGCCACGGTTCCTGCCGTCATAAATTACACCAGGAGAACATCTGTTATACGTGTGGAACGGTAGCAACGCGAGACCATATCGTGTTGCAATGCAAGGAAACTAGTCTGATAGTCAGAGAGCAAAGAGAGCTCCTTGAGGTAACATCCGTCGCAGATGCTCTGCGAACTCCGGAGCTGGTGATGGCCCTCAGGGAGCTAACGAACAAAGTCTCAAGATTTCATAAAAATAAATTTCTCAATGGCGGAGACCGTCCCGAAGGAGCAAGGACGTGAGGAAGAAGCCGGATCAGTGTAACTATGCCAGTGAGCAGTGCCGACCGCGTCAATCGCCTTGCGACTGCCAAGTTTAGCGACAACCGCGTCCTTGTAGAACAGAACTAAGCGTTTTCGGTTTAAAATATACAAGTGAAGGATGCTAATTGTGTGTAAGTTTCCCGCTGGAAACCAAGGATGACGAGCGCCTTAGGGCGGAACACAGTCTTGAGAGACGCTCCAGTGTTTTGTGAGGAATAAATGTGTGAGTGTGGTAAAAAATATTTCAAATAGCGAACAGTGCAATTCTTTCCAAATGAAAGGAGTCTCGATTTTCTGGAACGCAGGAAACAAGGAGGTAGTGAGGATTTGTCCGAAGTACGAATGAGTGTGTGAGTGAGGATTAAGGTAATAAGAGTAAATGGGAAGGGAGGAGGTACAAGAAGGACTCTAATCATCTTTTAAGTGATAAATTATTTCCCCCAATTTCCATAAGTGCTTTCTCCTCCCCTCTTGCCCTAAGAAGAAGAAGCCTAACAATAGTCTAAGGAGGATGAAGAGAAGTAAGGACACATTAAGGGAATAACCAAGTGAAGGGACCCAAATCAAGGAAGGTCGGCGGAAAAAATTGTGGGAATTTTCCATCATTCCTACGTGCACCTATTCTTGTCCTTACTTCATCCTCTCTTTTCAGATGAAGAAGGAGAGGCCTAGTAGAAGAAGATGCCATTGAAGTCTGTGTGCGTGATATTCTGTGTTGTCTGTGTCGATTATATGTGTATATATGTTTTTCTTTTTTGTAATTAATAATGGACATAGTAAGTAGGGACTCCCTCCATGCAAATGTTCCAGGATTGAGGAACAGAAACCAGGAGAACGTTCTGGACGCCTGGTCAACTGTCCGTCCCGCAACACCAGCTCTCTCGCACAGGTGTAACATAGGAGCTTCTTGGAATGTTCGATCTCCGTCAATCCAAGAATATCTAGGGACAAGCCTGCCAAAAGGTGAGGAGTACAAAGATGTACGTTCTGCACGACCTTGAAAGTGCACAACTTAACTTGTGCAAAGCATTCAAAGAGGCAGGGGTGGTTTGGTAGACCACCAAATGAAAAAAAAAACGTTAGTATTCCTTTTTCTCAGAAGCTAAGAATATTTTATTTACGGACCCGCATTCCACCCCTGCCTCTTTGCATCCATTTCACAAGACAAGTTGTGCGCTTTCTGGGACGTGCATCACGAGCAGATATTCGCTCTCCTTGCCTTGGGGTAGGCATGTCCCTAGAGATTCTTGGATTGCCGGAGTTCCGGCATTCCAAAAAGCTCCTGTGTTCCATCAGTCTGAGACTTCTGGGGTTGCGGGACGGACTTATTCCAGGCGTCCAGAATGTTCTCCTGGCCTTAATATCATATATGGACCTTTTGCATGGGGGGGGGGAACCCTTTCTACTTATATCCTATTTATTTATAAAAACAACAAAGAAACATAAAGTACATAACATTTAAGGAGTCAAACAAGGGGACAAGGACAGGACAAGGACAAAACAGGACAACACATAACTTGAGCTGCTTCTTCGTATGGCTTCTTCTTCTTCCTGTAACAAGATAAAAAACAAACAAACATAGGATTAGGTGCGCGTGGATGCGTTGGTAAATCCACAAAGTTTTTTTCGCCATCCCATTCCTGGTACTAACTGCATCTTCTTCTTGTCACATGTTACTCCTTCTGCAGTCTCGTTTCCATTTTTCCACACTTTACACAAAATTTCACTTAACTCACACACTCCCTTCTCACTCATTCCACTTGTTCCATCTAGCATCTTTGCTTCCGGGTTCCAGAAGATCAGCGTTTTTGCACAATTATTAATTATTATCTTTCCTTACTCGCTATATTATCCATCAGCAACTCTTCCATTCACACACTCACACACATAGAGCGTCTCTTGTGACGATTTCCGCCTCAAGGTGCTAGTTCTGCCGGGTTCCAGCATACACAATTATTCTAATTATGCTAAGAATATGTTTCTCTCGTTCGAACAGAAACCGAAGTTTGATAAAAATCTGAAAACTGGGTTTAAAAC
>JAGDQP010060534.1:1765-12190 GCA_022664845.1 Lepisma saccharinum
GCATGAAGGGTCCTCAGTTCGAATCTCTTCCCTCCCTAAAATACATTTTTTTTAGATTTTCTAATATAAAAGGGGGTTATTATTTTATGTAGTTTCCGGATGTGTTTCTTTTTTGTATCCTCGCATTGCTTATAGAATGGTGTCTTTTATATTACGAATACACACTCAGAAAAGTGTAAGTGTTGTGTATTAAATTCAAAACCAGTAAATATGTGCTTGACACTGTATTCTCATGTAAGGTTTAACAACAGATCCTATGAATGCATGTGCTCGAGAGCAGTTATACTTCCAATATGTAAACCCAACCCATATTTAAAATAGTCATGCACATTACGCTTCCAATTCCCAATACGTATCAGAACGTTATATGAATAAATGTTACTTTCATCTTATTTATAATATCATTGTAAAATAAAACACTTAACTGCTGAACAAGACTATACTTTTCCTAAAAAATAAATTACACGTAACGTTTCGATCTTCGAGCAAAGATCCTCATCAGACATACACTCTCTGATGTATGTCTGATGAGGCTTTGCTAGAAGGTCGAAACGTTACGTGTAATTTTTTTTTAGGAAAAGTATAGTCTTGTTCAGCAGTTCAGTGTTTTATTTTGATCTTAATTGCAAGACGTGCAACTATGTTTTGTTGTCAATATCATTGTCTAACACTTGATTTAGTTTTCGAAAGTTAACAGTGTAAAATCCATTGATTTTAAGAAAACATATGATTCGATCAAAAGGGAAACTTTATACAGTATCCTGATACGATTTGGAATTCCGAAAAAAATGTTCCAACTAGTGAAGATGTGCTTCAGCGATCCCACAAGGAGAGTATGGATCTGTAATAAGATGTCAGATACTTTCAAGATTCGCAATGGATTCAAACATGGCGATGCCTTGTCCCTACTACTGTTTAACTTTGCGGTAGAATATGCGATTTAAAAAATTAAAGGGAACAAAAAGGAACTATCATTGAATGGTTTCAATCAACTGTTTGTATACGGGGATAATGTAGATTTAATAGGGGACGATATAGATGCACTACAAAGCAACACCGATGTTTTAGTAGAAGTGTCCGATGAGATAGGTCTACAGGTAAATATAGATAAAACAAAATACATGATAAACTGAAACACAGGGAATGAAGGAAATAAAAACATAAGAAACAGAGAAAGTAAACGAATTTAAATATTTAGGAGCATACGTAACAAGGAAAAATGAGGTCATGCAAGAAATGAAAAGTCGCTTAGTATCGGGGAACGCATGTTTCTATTCAGTCCAAAAGCTTCTAACATCGTGATTAATAAAAAGGAAATTGAAATTGAAAATATACACAACGGTTATTCTGCCGGTAATACTTTACGGTTGCGAAAGTTGGAGTACGACCCTAGCAGATGATTACGTGTGTTTGAAAATAAGGTTTTGAGAAAGATAAACGGGCCGAAACGGGACGAGATGACTGGAGAGTGGAGGAGACTGCATAATGAACTCCACGAACTGTACGATTCATCCGATATATTGTAAAAATAATGAAATTGCGACGACTAAGGTGGGTATGCCATAAGCCCGGACGGGGGAAAAACGAAGATTATATTCTATCCTGGTTGGAAGGCCGGATGGAAGGGGGCCATTGAAAAGACCGAAACGTCGTTGGGAGGACAATAATAGATCTTCGAGAAGTAGGTGTTCGTGATGAAAATTGGCTTTATATTGCCCAGGATAGAATCCAATGGCGAACGTTTGTTACTGCGGCGATGAACTTGCGAGTTTCATAAGCCATAGAGTTAGTTAACAGTGTAAAATGCCCATAGGTTTCTAGATTATTCTATTATTATTATTATTTTAGTAATCCTGAGTTTTCACAGATAGTGATATAGAAGATGAAGTTAAAAAGTAATCTACTGTTTTTATAACTAGTTCATTACCCAAACTTCGAACAATTTCCAGTTGGCAGAAATCGTAACGTCTAATTTAGAAATAAACTATATTTTACGTAAGGATAAGTATGTTTACTTTATAGATATAACTCGTGTAATTTCTATATTCCACTTCAGCATTTTTTTGTCGTTGTTATAATTCGGGATATCTGAAGTGGAAGAGACTCTTTTTCAGACTTTTTTTAAAACCAGAATGAGTAGTACCTCATGCGTTGTAGTAAAATACTAATAAAAATGAAGGAAAAATTAACAGTAACACATTAGAAGGTTATTATATTTCTGTGATGTAAGCGATCAACATGGCGGCAGCAAATACTTGACCAGCATTAGATTTGTTGTTACGCTAACAAAAGACCTTTTACATTTCTGCGTGTGTGCGCAAATCACTGCGAAGCTGAAAACAGAGCTTCCAATAAGTAAAAGAGACTATTCGGTGTTTCTCGACGATTGGCCGATAACTGTAAATACTGACATGTATCTTAAACATTACGAGATATATCAAGTAACTTTTCCAAATGTGTAACTAGTGAGCACTAATTTGAGTTGCTATCGTTTTAAATGTATATATATTAATTACAAGTATGATTGCAGCACTAACCTAATAAGATAGTTTGTAGGGAAATTTCCAAATAATATAGTTGTTCATATCAGTTACTGCGAGAAATAAAGAAAAATTCCTACAATCAGCGCAAAAAGTATTTTTCTGCCTCTTCTACGAAAACAAAGTTATTGGTGCAGATGCACAACACAAAAGCGTAATTATAATCAATTTAAGAGCACTTGTAAATTGTGTGGACTTTAATCCATTACGACGTTGTAGCGACCCATTTCCGCTTGGTCCTAACGTATCGTACCCGCTCCCCCTTTTTGTGTGTCTTCGTTTTCTTATGTGTTCGTGTTTTGTTGGCGTTATTTTTCGCCTTCAGCTTTCTTCAAAGAGTTTTTATTTGTCCAGATGATAATGAAGATTAGCCATACACAATATCCCTTTCATTGTTGTTTGGCGGAATCTTTATCTTTATAGTTTCTTCATTACTGAATATTTCTTTGCATATTTTATTTCATTATTTTCTTCAGCAATTTTTCTTTCGTTGAAAATCTTCAAAAACAAACAAAAAGATCTGGTTGTTGATTCATTTTTCGTTAAAATTTTGGTGGTAAGCCACAAACCCTTTCGATCCGGGTTGTCTGATTTGATTCTCTTCTCTGATTGATGGAGGCCAGTCAGTATAAAACATGGTCGTCGAGCAGGAAAGGCTGTTCAAAATTTACGCTGCCTCCGAAAGTTATTTAAAAGCAATATGGTAACGCGGCCAATGTCCGGAAAGTTTATTTATATATAGAGCAGCATCGACTAGTAAATAATAACTTTTGGGAGCTGTTTCTCTACATCTTTTATAAAAGAAAGTGTGAACTGAATGCTGCAGTTTGACGTCTTACGCCCTCCATTTTGGCCTTGACTGGGAGTGGACGAGACGAGGCATCTTTATGGCAGTTTGTGTGAAGTGGTGCTCATCAGTGTGTGAGGTGATTTGTTGTGGTAAATGTGGTGTTCAGTGGTTTTTCTTAGTTTTTCTGAAATAAATAAAAATATAATTTCATTGTGGCGGATACCCCCTTTTCTGTGTGTGTGCAAATAATCAGTATTTTCTTCATATGAAATTAGTGTGATTTCTCTGTGATGTACACCGTAAGAATGTCTGCTTAATTTGACAGGCATCGGGGGTCAGTTATCAAACTTCAGGTATGTGTGTTTAATGTCTAGAAATATTTCTTTCTCTCCCAAAAACCAAAGTCTGTTTCACCTACATTCAGATAACTACAGCACATTAAACTTTTGTTCAAATACGTTGAATACTTTACCTTGCACTATAGTTGTTGATATCTTTCAGAATGCACGGTACTTTCGCATTCAGCATTTTTCTTTGCCCTTCCTAAAACTGGTATTTGTAAAAAAAATGCAAGAAATCTCTACAACATGTCCGTTTTTGTTAACCGTGAGATTCAACGTTTTCCCTATGCTTTATTTTGGTATTTTGCAAAATTTAAATCATCTTCGTTACGTATGCAAATCGTAAGTCAGTTCGCTCATGGAAACTCGTATTGTAAATTAATAACTAATCCAACCCGAGGACCATGTTTGTATTATCAGTAGTGAAGGCTACGTAAAATGAAGATTAAAAATAAAAATTACATACCAAATGTTTTAGCAACGTTTGGAAAATATCAAACTAAATTGTTGCCCAGTAGCTACGGTGTAAATAAAAATCTTTTCGTTGAAAGAAATGTTATTCTTCAGTAATTATGGAAATTTCGATTTAACTGGGCTAAAGTATAGAACGTCTACCACATTTTGGAATATAAAAGTAACTTTTTTCTTTGAGAAAAGAAGTATGTGAAATATATTCTCCGTTCTTGGACAGAGTTTTTTTGCATATAATTAATTTACCCTTTTGTTATGTGACAACGACAGCATCTTGAATTCTCATTTTGATATTCAAGAGATTCTCTTAGGAAACTTTTTTTTAAAGAAAACTCAGCAATCAATCTTTTGCCTTGCGTCATTTTTAAGTAAAAACAAATTACATTTTTACTATATATTTCTTATTCCATGGGTTTCATTGTGATGTAGGTAGATTACCATCACTGTGATATTACTGGAAAGGTTCTTAACCTTTCTACATTTCAGTCCGCGAAGTCTTAATTTATTTATATGTGAGAAAGTAATTGCAGATGCAGTTAAAGTTTGATATTTGATCCAAAGCTTTAGCAGTTTCTAGAGAGTAGTCAAATTAGTTCTGTGCATCCAAATTTTCGTGTTAAATATTAACTAGTGCGCGGCTGTGCTGAGCCTTGTACTATTTTAAAAGCCTAGTTGCGTTAGCTCAATAAAATAGCTTTTCTGCTTTCCTGCGGGATGTTCTCGCCTGCGTCCCTCGTTTTCTTGAGGATCCTTTTCTTCGTGTTTTAGATTTCTGTTTTTTGCCAACTTTCTGCGTTTGGGCACTTCCTTCAGGCTTCTTATATTCATGCTTAGTGTACTAGACTAGTGTATCTTCTATCTTCTATGTGGCTGAAGCAGGATGCTGATAGGTAGGTACCCTCCCTCTATTCAGGTCCGATAATGATTTTTCTTTTGTTTTATGCCCTCTCCTGTGGCGTAATGTCGGCTTGTCTCCAGGGTAGGTTTGACCACGTTGAGTTTTGGTAAGCCCCCTTTTTTGCAACAGGGTGCCGCGGGCTCCTGGTTTTCTGATGAGTCTACCTATTTTCGTTGGAGCAGCCTGTGGGACATTACAACGTCTCTGAGAATATGTGGAGTCCAATAGTCTATTCGCGCTTAAGATGCACTACTCTCCAACAAAGCTCCTTACTAATTGCCATTCAGTAAACGTAGTTTGAACACCTGACAAAATCCATGTTGAGGCGAACCGTACAGTTATCAAGGCACGAGGAGGACCTGGGTGCGCGTGTCGATTCATTTGACACGTCAATGTATAGTTTTACTTGTGAGAAATTTGAATACTTACTTTCACGATGTGCATAATTTCTATTAACAAAAACTATTTCAGATTCGTGATATGCACTTTAGTTTCTGAAGAAATCTAATTTTAAAAGAAAGATTTCGACAACATTGTAGAGTTTTGCTGGTGAGTAATGCATTGGTGTAAAATATGAGTTTTAGAATTGAGGAATCAATCAAGAGTAGGAGGATACAATGAAGTTGGGATAGTGAGGGCTACTTCTGCCTTTTCAATAACTTGTATTCAATCAACCTGAACTTCAGAAAAATATCAATGCCTAGCTATCGAGATTTATTCGTAGTCAGTAATGCCTGTGATTTTTTTTATTGAATAAATACGTTTAGGGCTTTTGCCGTTTTCATTTTCGATATGCACCATTCTAGAGTCTTAAAATCAACTTTTTTTTCTATTCCTGAATCGAATTCAGCGCCATATGGAACTATGAAGTAACAAAATAGGCGTTTTGGGGTAGCAGCTATCTTGGATTTCAGAATGCAAGCCATCATCTGATATTTCATATGAAAAATATTTTCGAATTTATCGTATTCATAACGTTTAGAGTAAAGGGATCTTAACTTGAAGGAAAATGGGATGCTATTTCATCATAAATCCCTTTTAGTTTGCCTGACATTGAATTTTGTTCTTTTCCCCTCAAAATCAAACTATTTCCTTCGGAAAATACAAATGAAAAAAGTAAGGAGGGCAAACAAGGAAAGTTCATATTCGGGCTTTTTCGGGATCTGTGCTTTTCTGTTGGTGAAACGTCCTACTATTGAACGGAATATTCCTTTCGTGCTGAAACGTAGAACTGTCACTGGAAAAAACGCAAAAAGATTCGGTACCATTGTGTCTTACGAGGTTTTCAACATTAAAATAGGTTTTCCTTGGAAAAGCATTTTTGTGACATTCCTTGTTTTCCCCCTTACCATTCAAATATGAAACATTTCAAACTTGGACTTCTATTGAACTTTTATTGTAAAATTATCTCAGATATCCATACCCTCAATCTCAGTACAAGTTGAGTGAAAATTCGAACTCACTGAGAATACGATGTTATTCCTTGGTTAATTCTAAAAAAAGGTTACTCTCTGCAAAATGTTCTTAGGATACCCACACCCAAACATCCAGATGCCAAAAATTTAGATCGTAACCAAACTTTCTATATCGATTAGGAAGGTATCTAACAAAAATCCTACATTATATTTTCTAGAACATGCTGTTCAGTAGGAAAGGAGAAAATGATAGTTAATTAGCGAAATCTGACCTATAGAAAGTAGAAGCATTACTAAACATTCGTTCAAGTAGCACTGATGGAGATATGTCGTTAGACACGAAGATTAAACTAGTAAAAAAGACGAAAGTCATCATCAGTTTAGCACAGGGATTGGGGATAAGATAAAATGAATTTTATGTATAAAGACGCTTCTACCAAATATATAATTTGCATGTGGAATCAAATGTTAACAGCACTCTCACGTATGTCCATCGCTATCCAGGGGCTGCGCCCCCCTCGGCTCACACCGTCCAGCTCACTTCCGACGCACCGAGTCCCCCTTCCATGCCTCGCTTCTCTCGGTGTGCATCCAGCCCTGGTTTATTTATATACATGCTAGCTTTCAGTAGTCTCTCAAGCAATTATTAATAATAAATATGAACATATAAAAATATATTTTAAAAGAAAAAATCTTAACCCGCCGGGATTCGAACGCGGTTTTTTATTTCGTGAAAACTACTACTGCGCCACGCTAGGAACTTGCAATCGGTGGTTTCGCCGTTGTATTTACAGTGCAAGTGTTACATAAGAACCAAAGGGACGTGTCTTATGATGACGACATCCTAATCCCCATCTAATCCCCATTTACTATTCTAATCCCCACATAAGCGTTAGCTTACAGTGTGAGACGTCCAGGGTTAGAGCCCTGTCACGACGTGAATTCTTGTTTTACTTTTTCCGTAGCACCTGTGCAATTGTTATATTCTACAATATGCTTTCAACAGGTAAAATGGTATTTCCTTATAGCTTTTAATATTTTCATTTTTTAAATTTTTATTTAAAATCGGTGAAATTATCTGGAACAATAATTATTGTGTGTTCACATGAACAGAAACAGTATGAGAATAAGCATAAATAAACGGTTGCACTATACACGGGGAATTATTGTTATTGCTTCGGTAATGTGAACACATTTCTTCTAGGTAAATTAGTAGATTTTAAATGAATAGTACCAAAAAAAATACAAATGAAAGAACAAAAAGCTATAGAACAAAAAGCTATAAAACAATGACATTCACTTTACATGTCAAAAGCATATTGTAATATATGGCATTTGCACAGATGCAACAGAAATGCAAAGAAAGGAAAATACGTCGCGAGCAGGGCTTAAACCCCGGACCTTTCCTACCGTAAGCTAACGCTTTACCTTTTGTTCGACCAGAGCTGCTGGAACGAACGTTTATAGCAATGCTTCTACTACTCTCCGCACGTCAGATCTCTCATATCATCATTTATACATTTCCTACTGAAGGGCAGGTTCTAGAAAAAATGCAGGATTTCGTTGGATACTCTATCGATACACAAAGTTTAGTTACGATCTGAATTTTTAACATCTGGATGTTTTGGTTTCAGTTAATTAAATGGAAAATTTTGTTGATTGACAACAATGTAAAGTGTATAACAACTAATGGTATATCAGCGAGACTTCTCCAACTACGTAACAGGGAGACTAGGTTACTTGCCTTCCAATTTTCAGACCTTAGTTCAATATCGGATGGTAAGGAAACAGTATTTTTCAGTACACAAATTCCTTCATATGTAATTATAAATCAACTGAGATTTTGTAGTACAGTAGTCTATAGCCTCATCTAATGTCACACTACAGGGAGCTTCGCCTCTGGTCTACCAAAAGTTAAACCTATACACTTCAGAGGATAGTCACATTAACTATACTTCCTCTTAATTACTCGAAAACTATGTATCGTAGGAAAATTTTGGAAAGAGTTTATGCCTCAGAATTTCAGAGAATAACATGACTGGAGTCCATGGAATCGAATTTTTATTCATTTTGTATAACATGCTTGTATACTCCGCCGTAAGATTATATACCTCGCTGTAAAACATATAAAACCAGGTTATAAATGTTCAACAAGTGAGGCGAGGCCTAGTTGAAAGACTCTGCACATATGCTACCGCCAGGCTTCGAGCGCCCACTTTGAATGATCTATGTCGTCGTAAATGTTTCGGTTAAACCTTTCGAACTACACCTCAACCATCCTCGTAGATCTAATAGTTGCTGTGTTATAAGTTGTCGACGAACCTATCGAGATGATTTACGCACCATGGAACTCATCTTTCCGAGACTTTTGGAACCACATCTCAACCTCCTTCGTAGCCATAGTAATTCCAGAGTTGAAAGTTGTCAAGAGACTGACTGACGGACGCCTTAAATTCATTTATATAAGACTGCAACTAAAGCCTAAAAAATAAAGATGAATAATGATGGCATTAATAAAGAGATGGATATACAAGGATTAGCCAGCCTTCTTGGAATTTCGCATATCAGCCAAGTTGTCTACAGTATTGGTTAGCTCATGTAATGGGGAGATTTAGCCTGTGTGTATAAAATAATTGAGCCCCTCCATTTCTCTTCTTTCGTGCGATTAGAACCGAATGTCAATCTACAATGTGGCCAGAAAGTCCCTTTACACCTGAACTAAATGCGTGTAACAGTGTAAGATGGTAAGATATTCAAGATTTGAACCTCCCATCCCGATCATCGATATGGCAACAGTGCTCCTCACGTGAATTGCAACGTGATTGCCGCGTAACTCCCACGTGACTGCCCAGGGAGGAAAATAAAGTCTGTGCGTTGACCAGCTCATTATCTCGCCTTTCTGTGTTTGGTGGAGAGCAATGGCAGATACCAGCGACTTCACTTTCGAGAAGCGCTTAGTAACAAGTGTGTGGGTCCATGAACGGTAGCATAACAACGAAAATATGACAGGTGATGGATAGGCTTCATGAACGGTTCGGTAAGGAGCCACCAAGTCGTCAGCCTTTGATCATGTGGGAGAAGAAAGCTTTTCTCCTGGGAAGTGTTTTGAATGCCACCCTGCAAGTAGACCAGAAAACGTGCTGCAGAACTTGGAATCAAAAGGAGCACAATGCAACTCCACATGAAAATGAACTTCGGCCTGCAGGCATTCCGGTCAATGGCCATCAATGAACTAATGGACGATGACTTAAACGGCCGGCAGGAAACATGTAGGATCTTGTTGGAAGCCTTCCCCAGCGTTCCTGATCCGAAGTAAAATTCTTCTCTCTGATGAATGTGCAATTTATCGGAGTTCGCGGGATAGGAACATCTTCACATGGGAATGGAAAACCCACATTTTTACGAACAAATTGAGAACAATCCGCACGTCATGCTTTGGGCGGGGATGACTGAAGAACACATCCTTGGACCGTACTTTTTTAAGGGTTCCGTGACCCAGGTTACCTATCTGGAGATGTTTAATGACTGGCTTCTTCCACAGCTGGAGAATTTGGGCATCAACGACACTGTTGTTTACCAACATGACGGAGCTCCCGCCCACTTCGCAATTGCTGTTCGTGAACGCCTGAATGAACTGTTCCCTGCCCGGCGGATAGGATGTGGGTCCCCAAATTCACGAGCCCCTTGTCCTTGGCCGCCTCCAAGTCCGGATCTTACGACACCAGACAATGTCCTACCATAAAATCTTACGTCAGGAAAAAGCGGAACTTGGACACTGATCTTTCAGCATATGACACCGCAGCTGCTAAAGCGGATGAGTAGGATGACATGGAGGCGTATCAAGGTGTGCAGGGATAACGGTGGTACTCAGACGAACACTGGAGAAATAACTGTTATTCAAGTCAAAATGAAATAATAGCACAATGTAATATATATATATATATATGGGCAACGCCCTAGCCGAGCTGGT
>JAGDQP010060535.1:0-11654 GCA_022664845.1 Lepisma saccharinum
CAGGCCATTTTTCTCACGACACGAATAAGCTAATGTTTATAATAATCCGCAGAGATAGTTGTATAATCCTCCCCACACACATAAAGACACAGAGTGTGTGTTCGTAGAAGGAATGAGTAAGAGAGAAAGACGAAGAAGTAGATAAAGAAGAGGAAGAGACGAAATCGTGAAGCGGAAGGGAGGGAGAGAGAGAGAGAGAGAGATCAATGAAGAACATTGAAACTAAATTCATTTAAAATTATGCTAAAGATGAAACACAAACACATTGTTTATTTTTTGATTCTAGCTAGTGATGCAACTGGTCGCTCCAAACTGAGAAGAATCTCTGATCGAGATCTGTAAATAGTTGAAACTATCATTTTATTCGAAAAAACACCGCGTTGGTTGAGAATCAACCCGGGCCGCCCAACTGAAAGGTCAAGACGGAACCACTGCACCACACATTACACTCCCAAAATCCTGTGAAAAACATGTTACAGTTTTTCTATGTTGAAGATGTACAAGAAAAGTGGACGTATCATGTCAATGACTTGTTCGAAATTGTGCTGTTATCACTCACATACAGTACTTTATTTTGCATCTTCCAACCAATATTCGTAAATCGTCGTCTTCTTGTTCTACAAGGGCAGTAAGTAACTTTAACATCGTAGGAGATTCGGTACGATGCGTCAACATTCATTAAGAACAGAAATTACTATTCAATTGTTCACTTTGCCTTGTAAAGAAATCTTCGTTAAAAACGGGGTTTGAACGTCTGTTGTCCAGTTTCAATACCCAGAAGTCGTTCACCGTTTCGTTTTTTTTTTCATTGATTTATTCAACTAGTAACTGGGTTGCAAAGGCATGATCTGAGAATTTATATATAGTAAAATCATTCACACATACAGATATATAGATCTAAACAAGCTTACATTTATATTATTTTTTACATACAAACTAATGAATTGTTCTTTGATAATTCGTATAACATTTGCTATTTTGAGTATAGCATTGAATCGAAAGTGAAGCGCATTAATATATAATGAATCTGTATTGGCAAATGTATCCGCTAGAAGTAGCCTATTTGTACTTTTATTTGCCGTTAACAAAAGCACAAATTTGCGTTTTTTTCGGAAGATAGTACTTATATTGAAGATTTAAAATTAGTTCCTCTACTTGTATTGTATTTGTTGGTTTTCTCAGAACCAGAGCAACTATTCTTTTATACGCATTCCATGTATTTACTCTATTCGCACATGAAGTAAACTTATGTGTACCTGTATAACTTACCCACAAATATCACAATTAGGAGATTTCTCAATTTTGTAACGAAAGAAATTTTAGTTTGTAATACAAATTTCGTTAACTTCAAAGAGTGAGGCGGTGATAATACCAAATTTGATATTGACTCGGATCATATATAAAAAATAATATATTACTCCATATAACGTCCCAATTACAATTTTGGAATTTAGTTTCCACTAATACATTTCGTTCATTTGTTTCGATAAAGCAATATTTTGAAGAGGAGGTTTCTAGAGTCAGTGGTGCTCGTAAACTTAACAATCCTTGCTGGTCCTCTTTTTGTGGGTTCTTGTCCGTTAGGAAGAGAGAGCTCGGTGAGAGGAGGTAAGTTCAACCTGCAGACATATACCCCGTGCCCCATTTTTTCAATTGCCGGGATCGGGCGTGCTAAAAAAGGTATATGGGATTAGTCTTGCAGGTGAAGGAAGCATATAAATAAAACGCATACACTTATAAGGATAGGAAACTAATGTTATTTTATAAGGTCTTGGAGTCCGTAGACATCCAGAACTACTACTGTGTAGTACCTTTACGACGGAAAGAATGAATTTCTTGTTGTTTTCAGTTTATACTTATACATAATATAGTTACATTATTGATTACGACCTTTCGTACAAAATTAACAATATCTTCCAAAGTATTTGGATTTGATCAAAGAAATATTGGTAATAATAATAATATAAAACGTTAATTAATTGAAGCATAAAACAAAATAACTTTTTAGTTCAATAATAAGCATATTGGTGGATATGGGTAATGGGTATACGACCTCAATTTATACAGTTCGAAGGTGGAATTTGTTCTAACGTTCTGCGACTTAATACCACATAACCAATATCTACAAAGGCATTGAACGAATAATTACAGTAATTTTGCCATTTTTGTACATTCAATGGGGCCGTTAAGTCCATTTGATACAGGGTGACCCAAAAACTCCCACATTTGAAAGCTAATAAAACAAAAAAAGTATTGCAGATAGAAACTTGCTTATTGAAAAATATAAAGGGAAATGAAAACAGTTTGTAATGACTAAGGTTCGAAAAGCGTTTGGTAAGTGTTTATGTTCTGAAACTTACGTCTGGTAAATGTTGTACATTCTTACCAATACACATTTGCAAACGATTTCTGAAGTTTATTATCACCCGAGTGTCATGTCTTGTGGGATAGGTGCTGCTACCACTTGAATTATTCTCTTGAGGTCGTCTAGAGTGTGGGGCCGATGTGCGTAAACCTTGGATTAGTAATAAAGCACATTACCTCTTAAGTGGTTATGTGAAAAAAAAAAAATTACACGACTGATCTGATCATAATTCTCGAATGCTGCACGAAAGACTATTGCACTCTGATAAAGTGACCCTTTTGGTGTAATTAACCGAGTCCTTTTTATTTATTTTATTTATTTATTTATTTTTTTTTTAAAGGAAAGTGTAACATTCACGGAAAATGTGTATTACTAAGAATGGACAATACTTACCAGATATAATTTTCAAAACATAAACAGTTACCAGACGCTTTTCGAACATTACCAGACGCTTTACGTCATTACAAGCTGTTTTAATTCCCCTTATATATTTTGCAATAAGCAAGTTTCTATTTAAAATACTTTCTGTTTTATTAGTCTTTCAAATCTGGGAGTTTTTTGGGGTTACTATGTATAACACAAGTTGATATAAACCATGTGAAAATGAATCTTCATGTAAACATAGATTTTCTATGTTTTTTTTAAAATAATAAACCGTGCCCCTGTAATTTTGGGTCTTCTAGACCCAATCCTGAAAGTTTATTTGGTAAGGTTAATTGAGCTCCCCGAATTTTTAAACACTGGTTCTTTCACAAGAAATAGCCTGTATTTTTCATTAATTGGACCCCAAAATAATTGGATAACGGGAACAGTTGCAGTATAAAATAGCACTTGCTTATAAATATATTAAGAAATTGTATTCTTCCTAATAAGCTGATACAGCACTTGTTAACGTAACTGTGCTGTTATCACCAACCTACCGAAGTCTGTCCCATTATTTCAGGAACATGCTATATGTGCTACATTAGAACGAAAATCACAATACACCTTACCCCTGTAGCACAAAATGTTGGATAGAAGTTGAAAATGGTCAAATGATTGAAAAGCTGTTCAGTTACGTGGTTAGTAGTAAAGTACTGCAATAATCCGTTAAAACGGGTATGTACAAAAATTCGGTCGGTTTTACAGATTTACTTACATTATATTGCTTAAATTTAGGTCCATTACCATCCTACAATTAGCTTGATTTTACCTCAAATAACATCAATATTATTCTTTTTATAATACTTCAATCATAGTAGTGCAAAAATCGCAAACAGTTTAGGGCGTGTTTTCATTTGCGCTTGCGTTGCATGCGTTATATCCGTTCCATGTGTTAATCCGATTTTTCTGTACGCGCTTATCGCCTACGTTGTATGAGTACCTTAAATTATACTATTTATTACGTTTGATACAGTAAGGAACGATAATAATATGATAAATAATCAATGATCAACATGGTACAACCTTATTGTCCATATAGTGTATATTCTATGCAATGGCCAATAGCATCAATATGCTAAATAATCAATGATCAACCTGTTAACAAGTTTTTCGACATTTGGTGTATATATATATATATTACCTTTAATGCCTTACATTTTCATTCTTTTATAGTTTAATCTGACAATCATCTTTAATTTAATAGAATTATTCTAGTCATCAGGTAAGTGTCCATTATTTTATAAACACCCTATAGTGACCATTAATCGGAATTTATATTGTTTTATAGCTTTTAAAATAGGGTGAATTCGATAAGAAATGAAGAAGACATACGATAGAGATGTGGAAATCATTGGTCAGGATGATTGGCAACATAACTCGAAATCGTGTTTCTCCTCAAATACAACCTTGAAGTCAAAAACGCCAGCCAGTGCTTGGATCATGCTTCACTGGATAAGCCATCTGAACACAAGCTAAAATGGAAACAACATGTGGTAGACAAGGCTTTCCTCAATCTTTCCTTCTTACTTCTGAAGTTTAGAGAAAAAAAGACATGCTTTTCCTCCCTACCTCTAATCATTTATTCCCACTAATAAATCAAAAGTGAAGTAGTGTAGTTTATTTTCCCCGCTACCACCTCCCCACGAAATTTGAGAATTTAGACCATTAATTTTGATGAAAGTTATACTTTCCCACATTAACACTTCACCTCTGGCCCGTTGTCTTATTAAAAAGTAACCTATTGACTCTTTAAGACGAGGGAACTTCTACAATCGTGAGAGACAGGAAGTGTGCGCGCAATGAATGTGGGGAAAATTGTGTCTGGCCAGACATCTTAATTGATTCTACGTAAAAGATCACACCATCTGTTGGTCTTTTCGGCTCGTGCCTGATAGCTTCTTTAATTTTTCGCAGTGTTTGCTAAGATGTGAAGAAGTAACTATGTGGAAACCTTGTGTTCTTGGAAGAGAGAGATTTTAGAAACAGAGGGTAAGAATGTTTTTTGATTTGCATGCAAACGTTTGTTGAATAAACAAGAGAAAACGGTGATGATTCATACGAGATATGAAAGATTTTTTCTTACGTAGAGTAAATATATTGTTTTATCTACCGATACTTATTTTGCTATTTCTAGATATATTAATATATGTATTTAGACATAAGAGATAGTATTTCAAACGATATTTTATCTCGTGATAGGATGAAATATGTAAAGAACAATGCAATTTGAAAAGCGTGCTTATTGTACAGAAAGAACTGTATGCTATGTGTTTTAAGTCGCTTGTAAGCACAAGTTAACCTAATATGATGCTTCTGAGGTGTCAGCAATGTATAATTGAAGAGTCTCATTTGAGTACACGATCGAGATGGTATTTGGTAAGCGAACAAAATTGTAGGATAATTACTATACTAAAAGTGTACTTTATGTGCGCAAAGCTATTTTAACTTGTAATATTGGGTATATACTGCTTAGGATGGCATCCAAAAACTATGTGAGAGGGTTTCCGATGCTATTTTTCAGTGAATTTACCTTAATACGGGGTGATTATTTTTTTGAATAGCATATTTGACACATTTGGACCATATTTGAAAACCGAATTTAGCTTAATATTGGATGTTTGTTCCTTTAGACAGCGGAAACATGTGTGAGATACCTTCCGACCTGCATGTTTAAGTAGAATTTATCCTATTAGCGACTATCTTGAAGGCTAGTTGGTAGTTGACATGTGTTTAAGAAGTATTCATCTGGTATTTTTAGCAGAGAAGACCTCTTTGAAATAGGAAAAGAACGAATTAAACACCAAACTGTGACTTCGGAGGTTGTATTTAATACGTAAGAGGCATTCTAGCATTTAATTCAAGTAGAAATGAATCTTTGCATTTTATTTTATAAGGATTTACACTCGGAAAGAACAATCGAACAGGAAAGAGAGAGTCTATAATGCAAAAACTGACAAAATGTGGTTACGCTCTCTCTAAATCAAGCTTCTCAGATGAAAATTGCGGGTATTTTTTATGTTTGTTAATGCGAAGGGACTCCTTGCAAACACATAGAGTCAATATATAACGAGAAAAGTGACATTTGAAGCAGAAAGAACTTTAATGAACTATTTTATATCAAACTCAGGGATTTAAGATCTCGTATCTGGTGAAATGTCGTATGAAAGCGACATTAGAATATAATTTTAACCATAAAACTAGTCTTCGAAGTGCTTTTGAAATCCCGAAAATACAAGAGTAACGATATATTGGAGATTAGTTGATACAATAGAAGTACTTGAATATGAAAATAACGGTACCAATGTGGGAGATTGCTTGAATTTGACCATGTGCAATGCAATTTTGTTAATATCGGACATTGAAATAGTTATCCCAACACAAATATTAAGCAAAGAACTTGATTTTTTTTAAAAATATATAGTACTAAAGGACTCATTGCTTACATTTTATTGGGAAGAAACTATTCAGAATGAAATGAAGATATTATTTTAATGAAATGTACTTGCACAATTACATATTAAATGTGACATCAAAGAGCTGGAAGATTAGGGTTGGGATAATTTTTCTGTTTGTTACTGGGAAGCTGCTCTTGTATTTAATATATAGCGAGAAAAGGGACATTTGAAGTAGCTTGAACACGTATTTGAAGTTAGAAAAGGACGGAATTACATAATCTCGACTACTTTGAAAAAACATGGTGGACAATATAGGCCGAGAACTGACATTTGAAATACCTCCAGCATGATTTTAAGTAGAAACTACTCTTTGGATTGTAATTTCTTGAGTATGTAATGATTCTGTATACAAGTTTCGTTGAAAAGACTGCTTGAATAATTAGAAGTATTTGAAGTTCTTTGAATGAAACGAAAGCTAGAAAGAACTGATTGTAGCCAGAAAAGATTGTTTGAAACCACATTTACTCGTAATATAAGGAGAAAACTGAGAAAATGAGGTCTATAGGACTGTTTGTTTTGTCGATTTAAGTGTTTTGCACCCCATAATTACAGTATAGACTCTGTTTATACGACACGGATTGATGAATCTACCTTTTCTGGGACCATCTATGTGAAATATTAATTACTAAAAGACTTTTATTTCTCATATTAGTGAATGAAACTAGGAATAGCCTCTGTGTATGGTGTTTTGTGTAGTATATTAAGACAGATAAAGACAAATAGAGGTGGAAACAAGAAATTATACTTACGTCTTCACTGCTAGAATCTTTGGCACTATTACGAAAGAATATTTCGTAAGTTTACGGGAAACTGTCTGACCTGCCTTGTCGGTTTATGGAAGATTCACTTCCCCGTATGCCAATTGTTATGGTTCTCCGTTTATACACACACAAGACACTAACTAGACTACCACTACTCACCGGAAGTGCAAGCGTTGCTTCCACAGCTTACCGGCATATGTTTGCTTTGAAACATGAAGAGTAGGAGAGGAGGGAGTCTATGAAAAATATCACACATCCTCGGCCAGAATTGATATACTTCAAAAGCTGGCATTGCTGAAAAGTCAATGTTGCCATCTTACGGTCGACAGTGTTTCTATCTTAGAATAATTTAATAAAATATCACAACTAGGAATTGTATAGTAATTCTTGAACGAAAACAAGGGTTGTCACCTTATACAAAACTATTAATTGTTGCCAACTACCGATTATTTTAATAAAATGATGTCTCCTAGTTTTTCTTATTGTGTGATATTGTGTCATTTCTTATTGTATCATAAATACATATTTTAGACTACATCTCCAAAACCCTTAACTTGGTCGCTAGTACTGTCAGGTCACATACCACATAGGATACGAATTGTTCAAGGAGTAATGGACTTGATGTAAAGTATCCAGTGTAAACTTAGTGAGGGAAAACTGCCAAAGATTTAAAAGTGTTCACACCACCTATAATACAGTCGGGTCGTGCTGGCTTACATAACCAGTACGCTCTATGAATAAAATAACATTTCCTTTAATCATTTTGTAGTGTTGTAATAAGGACTAAACAACAAACACTGCCATACTAGGTAATGACGTTATTTGAATTTAAAATAATCTGATTGGTTGATGAAGTCAATTAATTGCCAAGATGATTCAAATGTGAGTTAGTCTGCTGCAGCTGAACCAGGAAACAATGGCTAGCTGTGACTGTACTTTTGCCGAGGTGGCCGTCGAGTGTGTGTTTTCAGTTCTTGAAGAATGGACACCTTGGTTTAGTATAATTTGTAATGAATGCTTTCACGATATTTCCGTTGCCTTTGACCATGAGTGTGTAGACTTAAGCCAGGAAATCACTCTACTTCGTATGGTTGACGTATTAAGAACTCCGTTGGTTTGTGATCAAATATACTAGAAATTTGTTGAATCCTACACTGATTCTATTGATGTGCTGCATAAATTTCTTAGGACTTACAAGAAGAATGTGACAAATTCTGAGTGTAAGGACAGAATCCGTTTAATCTTATGGGTGAAAAATACACTGCATTCATGGACTTGTACTAAAAGAGATCTTCACTCCTTTTAACTTTGAATATACACAAGTACTGGTGTTTGTATAGGAATAAAACAACTGATTTGTACTAACAAGGAACTTTTTATTTGTGGCTACGTAAGATATATTTAGACTCAAACATTTTCCAAGTGATATAAAAATATTGTGATTGCAGAGTTGATACAAACTATTGAACAGTATTGCATTTACAGACAAGTGATACAAGCAATGCTGAAATAAAAAATTAACTGGTATAAATCATTGTGTTTAGAGATAACTAAAGTCAAATCATAGTTAATATTTTTTCATGTACAAGGAAAAAGGATGTTATAATAAAGAAGTTAACAAGAATTCCGATTTTCATTTTATTTCATACCCTATTAACAACTTTGCCTTGCAAGACAATATTTCACATAATTATTTGTCTTTTTAAAAAAAATTCATAAGAAAAAAAGTCTTTTGTTTAACAAAAAATTTCGCAGCAAAAAATTAATTTTACTTTCACAAAAAAGTATTTGTCTTTTCAAAAAGTTTTCGTAAGAAACAAATTTCCTAACAAAAAAATTTAGTTTTCACTTTCACAAAAATCATAAGAAAATATTTCGTAATAGAAAACATTCTCGTAACAAAAATGTTTTCACAAAAAAATCATAAGAAAAAAATTTAGTTTTTGTTATACAAAAAAAATCATAAGAAAAAATAGTTTTTGTTTTTGGAAGAAAGTTCTCGCAACAACGTTTGCTTTTCCATTTCGCAAAGGCTCTTTCGGTTTTTTCTTGTTTACAGAAAAATTCTACCTTCAGAAATAAGTTGTCACAAGAAAAATTGTTCGGTATTATTTTCAGAAAATGTTTTAGGTAGCAAACTGTTTTCTCCGTTTTGGTCTTAAGTTCATTTTTTTAAAAAATACAAAAACTGAATGAACATTATAAAATCTATAGTTTTGTTGGAAAGAAGATAATTACAACTAAGCTCAACTCTGAATATAACAACACATACAAATGAAACTAACATTTACTCAAAATAACGCACAACAGATTCCCAGCTCAGGAGAGGCGTAGAGAATTGAGAATTTACAGTGAATTGTCAATGGACAGTAGAGAAACTCTACTGTTCAACGTAGACAAGAACTCTAACCACTAGACCAATAGGAACAAAAAGTCGGGATTCCTTACTGAACAACACTAAGCGCTAGACGAAACAGGCAGAGATTTTGGAATTTTTTATTTGACACAAGTAGCCAAAGAAGATAACACACCATCATGCAGTAGAGAAACCGAACAAGGCGGTGCTTCCAGGATTTATCCAAGATAAGGAATCGGATTTTGTTCAGATAATTTTTGCAAACGTATTACAAGAAACTTAAACCATTACAAGGCGTTCTTTTAACCTAATTATGAATTGAAGGTCAAAGTTCTAATTCAGGTAATAAGAACAAGATATTGTTTTTAGTCTCATTGTCAAATCAGGAGTTATATATGTACTAATATGGAACTATTGACAACTGGATAACTGAAAAAATATATCCAAAAAAGAAAACAGTACTGCACAGATTTAGTGCGCAAGAAAATTAACTTCATTCGCACGAGGGGGAGTCTCTGAGTTGGATAAATATTAGTAGCATCTCCTTACTTTGAGTTATATCCTAGCAGACTTCGAGCGACTGAAAGGATCAAAATGGCTGGTGTAATGGACTCTGAAGTATTAGTATTTGTCGGAGACGAAGACCTTACCAGTAGTACATCATGTGATCTAGCTTTAAAGAACGCAGAGGAGTTTGACCTTACAGTGCTGGATGTAGACGACATTAGCAGTGATAATTTATGTGAGATAGGTTTGGGTGTTGCACAAGAGGACACAGGGATGGGCGATAAACCTGTCAGTGAAACTATATGTGATTGTCCATTGAACAATGGCTCAGTCGGATGTATTTGGAAAGTGTTGAAATTTATGAAAGTAGTGACTACTTACTGTGTCATAGATGATTTTTACAATGGGTAAATCCATACACCCATATGGGCAATTGTGGGAACAAGTATTTGCATGTGAAAACGACACATATTTTATGTAAGCCAGCCATTTCAAGAGAACTCTATAGGATATACAGAGAAACTCATTCAAAAAACAATCTCAGCTATCAATGGTTTGTCATCAATATGGAAAATAACTGAGAAATACTAGTCGCTCTGGCAAGAAGTTAGTTCCTGAACAAAGATAATTTGAATACCCTACATCAGCCATCCTTGGCGCTACTTTGAATTGTGTTATCTTACTTTTAACAACAAGTTTTCTCCAAAACTTTTGGCAGTTATTGAACAGATATACAACAAAAACTTCGCATGTATCTGTAAGGAATTGACTTACTAATGGTAATCAGTGGGTGACAAATATCAAAAGTGGACAAACTAAATTCAAACGGAGTAGTAAATAACAGTTACTTAATTTCTTTTTTGTAAGTGAAATATATCTTAAAGAATTTTGCAAGTTAAAGTGTATTTCTATTAATAGAATGTAAAAGTGACAAGAAAGTGTACAAGTGAACTATATAAGCAAAATATAGAAGTGGTAGCTGTTTTCAGAACTATATTACATTGCATTCAGACAGTATCCTAAAAAGATATGAAGCGACATCTGTCGTAGTGAAGTGTAAAAGTGTTGTATAGTTTTTGCTTAGAATAAATACTAGGAAAAGCATTCAAGTTTCTTGTTTACACTAAAGATGTAATTGATTTTTGTCATATAAATATTTTTAGTATGTAACACTTTTACTCACTAGTCGAAATAGTTTTCATTGCCAGCAAACAATTTTCACAAGAAACCCAACCTGAAACTGTCCAATTGGCTCCATTCCTTTCAGGACGAGATTTTAAAAGGAATAACGCCAACGTAACTTTAATGGTGAAGTAATTTACAGGAATATTAAGTATTTTGCTATACTTTTGGAAAATAACAAATAAAAAATATATTCAAGTTCGCGTTTTCTTGAATGAAACCTAACAGACTATCCATAAGAAAAACGTATCAGACTGACGTTACAACTTTGAACACAAGACATACATTTAGGTCAGGTAATTGTCTTTTTAAACGAAGCATTATAATATGACTTGACATTGTAATGTCTTGGAGATAATTTTTTGTTAATCTATGTTCATAAAATAACATTCAAAATTTACGACAAAGAGACCGTAACAGTTTCAGCGACAAGCTTTTGATTACGAACTTGTTTCTTTCAGACCGCAACAAGAGTTTAAGACACGGGACAGATCTTTTAACTTACCATGGCATAACACTCTAATCTGTCATACATGTTTTCGCTGCATGATCTTAGCTAACATCCAACTACAGATACAAACGTGTCTAACAAACAATACGGGAGT
>JAGDQP010060536.1:0-12190 GCA_022664845.1 Lepisma saccharinum
AATAATAATAATAATAATAATAATAATAATAATAATAATAATAATAAGAAGAAGAAGAAGAAGAAGAAGAAGAAGAAGACAGAAGAAGAAGAAAGAGTTAATAACGCCATTCTTGTTATTACATTCCTCCTTACCTCAATTTAGTGATTTGTGGCATCTGGTTCTTTTCTTGTCGAGAGATAAATTTCGAACAGTGTTTGTTGCCCCTAAGAATAAATTCGCTGTATATATGTATTTTACTATATTTTCAAGACAGCTTTTCACCTTGAAAGTTTGTAACACATTTTCAAATGCTCTGTATGTCATGTGTATTGTATTGTAAATACAAATATGGTCATAACGAAATTTTGGTACTTTTGTTGAATTAAATTGTATTGTATTTATGATCTTTAAGTCAGAGTAGGATAGAGGATGAGGATTTGGGGAGCGAGTCATCCATGTCTTAGTTCGAACGTACTATACTGACATTAGCCTAATATGGCAGAAAAATCCTACAAAAATCTCAGTCGGGATAGTATACCTCTGGATTCGGATTCAAGAACATCCGATTAGTATACACTCTACTAACTGAGACCCTCGATATTCACGTTATTTAAATAACATAAAAAATGAGCGTGAGTTGAACCTATGATCACATAAAACGAGCGCGTGTTTGAGTGAGTTCACTTATGAAAATCCGATTTTAATCGTTAGCTTAGCCCACTTTTTGCGACTTGACTTTGAGTTGAGCAGCGCTCATTTCAAAAGTGAGTTTGGTACTATACTGAGAGTCTACTCTGTATAGTACCAAGGTACATTTTTATTTTACATTTCATAACTTGCAGTTCGCTTTGTGTGTCTGTCGCGCTCTTACGCAAACCAAAAACCTTTGTCTTAAGTGCTCTGAAGGATGGTTTTACATATTAATTAACACCTAATATGAACCTTATGGACGTCGTGTCTCAGTAAATCGCGATGCATTGTGGGATAGGTGTATGATTTAACATAGTGTTCGCCACGCGCCAACACCAGAACCTGTTTGACGTTCGAGGTGATAAACACGCGTCGGATGGTCCCAAAAATGCGGGGAAAATGGTCATAAGTACGACTGTTTAAGTGTAAGTTCGATACTTTGTTCCGATATCCGACATCATTTTTCATAGGCCGTAATGCCAAGATAACTAAGTGAACGTTAACTTCCTCAAGTGACTTTCGTGAAATTCGAAAGAAGAAAAGTGGAACTTGTGATTGCAATATTTCTATACTTTTTAAGAAAAAAAAAAGACTTCAAGTCAAGTTCAGGTCGTCAATACTATTCTAAGTTCCGTGAACAGGGCAAGTGTTTGTTATATATAAACCTGATAAATACTTCTTAAATGCAGAAAGTCGACGTGTGCAGTGCGTTCGCAGCTGTCTGATTCTTTTTTTTTTTTGTTTGCGGAACCAAGGACAACACAAGCCGTCACAGTAAAGATGTATTCGTGTTTGTGGCGGGCCATTCATGATATATTGGCTGCAGCAACACCCGGACTCATGAAGTTAAAACATCCCCGCATCTAGTCAGCTGTTGAGGAAATAGGCCTAACTAACTAACCTGCCATGAACATTAAGGAATTAACGTTGTGATTTTGATCTACCTTACAAACTTTATTTTTCATCTCTACATTTTAAAACATTTCTTCGATTTTATTTTTATCTTTTTGTTGCTTCGTATTGACATTTTTATTTTCAAACTTTATCATTTTCACGATCCAAAAAGTTAAAGGAATTGAACTTGCATTCTTGTCTTGAAAGTAAATAGTGAACGTTCATCGGCGCCACTCTAAATTATCCATCGTGTGTGTCGTGTCGTAAATTTTTATAAAAAAAAAAGAAAACATTTTCAGAGCAACATTTCTTATCCAAAATCGTTTGGCAAACCTGTTATTTTCGATCTCACCGAAAGGAAGAAGTGCGACAAGGTGAAGACATCTGGGTTCGCCGTTATCCAATTTTTTTTCTTCGAACTCAACTTCTCCCAGGAAGAGGATCTTCAAGAACTTCCACCGTGGGAACTCTATTGGTATTCTTCTCAGCAGTGATCATCTGTAATTCCCCCCCCCCCCACTTAACCTCCAAGTGCTGTCAAGAAAGAAGATTGTTGTGACGTTGTGAGTTTGTGAGTATAGTAAACTTAGATTTGGTAGCTACCACGCGTTATTTTTTTTATTGGCACAAGTACTTGTGAGACTATTTTTTTTCTTTTGCAAAACATAAGAAAGAGCTCATAAACTTTGAATTTAACTAAGCGAAATTTAAACAATTAATATTCTTGTTGTAGTAAAATATTTGTTTCTTGTCTCGTTACTTCAATCATTAAATTAACATGCTCAGAATTATTTAGGATTATTTCTGTGCGTAGCTAAATTTGATAACCTGTTTGTTTGTTTTTTATCCTGACTAAAGGTTAATGAAGTTTGAATACCTTAAACGAAATTTATTTTGTGTTGAAGATATAAAGGGGCATACTAGCTATTATTTGTTTCACGTCCATAACCCCTTCTTAGGCTATAGTGCATTATATAATTTGTGGTGCTGCTACACTTGTTAACCATTTTGGTACGAAACCAAAGTTCCGTTGAATGCGAAGTGCTATTTTTGGTTTTACATTCTTATTCAGATAGTCGTGTAAAGCAGCGTAAGTTAAGTAAAGCCATTTTTAAGGTACGTTTCGTGTTCTCGAGCTTGCATAATGTAATGATGGTTGCTTTTCATACAAATTTTAGTTTTGTCCCGTAGTGTGATAATTCTATGAACGCAACCAGGTCACAAAGTGTCTGTCATTCTGTTTTCAAAACTTGGATCAATGTTAATTTAGTGGAGCTTGCTTGTTTCAGAACACAGGAATAATGATAATCTTAAAACTGGTGGATAATCCAATGATAGGAATATCAAGTAACGGATATCGAAGATTTTAATGTACCTTATCAAGGTATTGTGGCGAAAACACCTGTCCATGTGCTTCTTCATGCGCGGGGACGTAGAAAAGCGACCTTAATCTCTCATAAATTTCTCATATGGTAGACCTGTTTAGGTACGTGACTACAAGATGTGGTCAAATAGCGACAATGAGCGCCACGGCTAACAGATATCATCAACAGAGAACAAATTGGAATACATTTTGACAAATTTTACTACGTGTTGACTAACTGGATAAAATACAAACAAGAACAAATTTAAACTGCAAACATAAAACAAAATAAAATGAAAGTAATTTATATTACTACTACGCTTGCTAGTTCAATCTAGGCAAACGACAAAGTGACCTGGCCCTAGCAGGTTTCTTTAATTCAATTTGATTCCATTTAACTAATCTTCCGCCAAAATCAACAAGTAATACTTAAGATTCAAAATAACTAACTCGGAACATCTTCAATGAAGATAACCTTATATATAGAATAAAAGCATAGAAGTATGATATATTCATACAAAGGGTGATGCGTGAATGTGGATTTCCTGCAAAGAAAATCTAAGTATTGAATTAGCAAACTACTGACCTGGTTTGGACTTCAAACTTCTAAGTTAAGAGTGCGACGATGACTGACACAGAGACTACGTCTGGGTAGTTTGTAGTCGACGAAAGTGTCGGGTCCCGAGTGGCCTGAACTTATATAGGGGCCCTTGGAGGAACATCCCGGAAGCAAGTTTACCTTTTACAATACAACTGTCAATGAGTATTTCAATATCAAGCTCTGATTGGTTAAAATAAACCTACGGTGCTAAGATTCGATTACTCGTCTAACTACATACAATATAACAAGACGAAACTCCGTAAAATCTTTAGTACGTATTCTTGTATGAAATACTTAATATTACCATATCTTAAATGCTTAATATATTTTTAAAACCGCATACAAATCCGGAATTAGTTGTATGTAATAAGTCTATAAAATCAGCTGATATTTCTTCAAAATTAAACGTAATTTTAAAAAGTCACTTACCTCAAAATATACAACAGTTTTTCCTGTTATCTACAGCGCGCCAAACTCAATTGGTTAAGGTCAAATAATGCTGTTACGTATAAGTGTTGTTTCAGTAAAACATTGGACGTATCATCAGAGCTCCAGATCTGTCCCCATGATGACGTAGCGCCTTTGTTCGTTTTCCACAACACCATAAGGTAATTAAGAGTAAGACTTAGAGAAAGATGCTTTGCTTGGTCACGTGATGATTACAACACATCAATCGACCGCAATTTACCCTTGAGGGGAGGAACGAGGAATCCTTATTTGATGTAATCAAAGTTGCTGTTTACAATATTGCCTTTGACGATTGTACGTTAATTTCCTTTCAAATTCAGTATATACGGAATTCATCACAATTCGCAATCAATTGTTTTCCTACTATTTTTCTCGTCTTGCTGTTACTAGGCAAGCCACTAACAACAACTATAATTTCCTCAACTTTCAACTCCCGTTCCCATAATGGTTTTTTAACGAAAATTCAATATTCAAGGAAAGTAAGGATAGTTTCAAAACATCACTCCGTTACAGTTTGCTCATATACGATGCTCAAGAATTTAAAAACAATTAATGCGTGTCACAATAAACTTAGAATTTATAAATGGATTTTATGTAAAATTTGTTAAAAAATGGACTGAAATAAAAACAATTTGCAATAGAATTTTCTTGCGCTCATGGCATTGTGTAAGCAAAATTATTTGAAAACAAGTTTTAAGAAAATGTTTATCAAAAGTTTAGATTAAATGTAGATACACATTTTATATGTAAAGTATTTTGCTAGCACCACCTCTGAGGAGTGGCTTAAAGATTCATTTTAAAATCATGATAACTATGTTTTGCTATAATTCACGCTCTCGTCTTTCACTGATTCTATATTAGGTACGATATTAGAATTAAGTCCAAGGAAAATGATCTTTTTGGGCTGTAGGATAGAATTATAAAGAAGAAAGGATGCACAGTTATCGAGTGATTTGCGAAGTGAAGGAGCTTTCGTAATACCATTTGAAGAGTACAGGAAATTAAGAGGGTATGTGTATGAAAGGTGATGTCTCATAAAACACATGTTCAAGTTTAAACTCTTCCATTTTCTCCAATATATTTCAATTTCGTAAAACCGCTTTAAACTTGGTGATCACTTGCGAATTTGTATAGAAACTTTCTCAAGTGTATAAACCTGTCACTCTGTGAATCGGCATATTGCTTCATAATGCCGTGCTGATTGATCGACATGGAGACCGAGATGGATCGAGTGGCCGTAGCTCAGTTGCTATAGCGTTGGCTTAGCAATCGAAAGGTTCTAGTACGGCCATTTATCCTGACTCAGGTGTAACCGAGTGATTTTCCCCACGACACGAATAAACTAATGTTTATAATAATCCGCAAAGATAGAATGAACACACACATACACTCACATAATGACTGAGAATGTGTGTAGGAGAAGGAATGAGTTAGAGGGAAAGAGAAAAAATGAATTGACGAAGTCGTGGAAAGAAAGAGAAGGATAGAGAAAGATCAATGAAAACCTTGAAACTAGATAGATTTATTATTATCCTAAAGAACAAACGCAAACACACGGTTTACTTTCTGATTCTAGCTATTGCTTTTTCTATCTCAGATCTCAGGAGAATTTCTGATAGAGTTCTGTAAATAGTTGAAGCTATCATTTTAGTCGAAAAAGCACGGCGCTGTCTGCGGATCAAACCCGGGTCATCAGAACGAAAGGTCAAGACGAAACCACTACACCACACCGCACATATGGAACTATTTTAGGGGGTTCGTCCAAGGAAATTCGTAAATTTATTTTTCCCTATATAAATAAGGACCACTCTAATATATACCGGTATATACATACATACATACACATATATAAATGGAGAGAGAGAGAGAGAGAGAGAGAGAGAAAGAGAGAGGGGGGGGGGGGGAGGGAGAGTGAAAGAGAGAGAAATTATATTTACTATAACTTGGCAGATAACATATATTCTGTATTTTACAGCTAACATGTTCATTGTAAATGATAAACGTAAATAACAACATATTATCATAAATTATAAAACATAAATATTGTTCTCCATTTTTTAAAACTGATAGAAACATGTTTTCTCTTGTCTTTAGTGCATGACGTCAGTGTTCTATGGAATATTCGATTCATTAAGAAATACCTAGTAACCATAGTTTTCAACGTTCATTTTCGTTTCTCCATGTTCGGTAAGGATCTCTTCTACTGAACAATTTAAGTTACACTTTTCAGTAAATTTGAACCAGTGGTTCACCTAATGTAAAAATAGTATTACGTTCCCTCTTTTGGTTTTTGAAATGGGACTCTCTTAAGTTCTTTTTTCATTATTTGCTACATACTACAAGAGATCATACATATTTTTTTCAGAACCCAGGACATGTGATAATGTTTTCTGTTAAAGAAAAGAAAATTCCAACCCTTGCTCGTTCACACACACACTCTCAGAATAACACACCGCCCACTGTACGTTAGTTGGGTGGCCTATCTTGTAGGCTTAGAGAAAAATCGTGTATAACAAAGTCATGTAAACATTATATTGGCCATGATAGTACATATTAGATAATTATAGTTTATATTCAAATATTTTTGGTACTAGAAGAAACCAAACACCTATAAATACTATTTCAGAAACAAAAACTGACCCAGCTGTTAACAATGTTAATTCAACTTTTGGGGGAAATATTATATACCTTTATGAGAACGTTGCTATAAGATGACGACATAAATATATGAAGAAAAGGAAATTTAGTAGAAAAATTGCATATTCTATAACTCAAGATCCTTTGTTACAACAAGTCACCCGAACAGTTAATTTTCAGATTAAACCTGGGAACAATAGCAAAGAAAGCAACCTGAACTTCAAATTAATTATGTTTGGAGCCCAAACGGAAAATCCAAATTTACACGAGTTTGAAAATAAGTTTGAAGTGGCTTATGAACGAGGTTATATAAAATAATCCATGAACGAAAGTTGCTCTTTCATGTAAACAATCCAGCGTTAAGTGTGTTTTGTTTACTCAGAATGGATTTTGAGTTGCATTTTTATCAGCCTACAACAGCGTATCTTACTCATATTGTTTTTCAATTTCTTTCTTTATCGAAATGTATTATACTAAATTATACGTTTTGCTGTAATAACAGACAAGTAACCGGTAATAAATTATGCCACAATTATATAAATTAAACTTCCTCACAACGAAACTCTTTTTTTGGGTTTACTACTCTGGTTTTTACAGGATGGGGAGGCCTTGTATCCATATTTAATTTAATTAAAACAAGCTGATTTGGCTATCATATTTAACTTTCTTTTAAAAACACACAGCCAGCGTAGAGGTTTCAATGTTCTAACATCTTCCTCAAATGGCACTTTAAAACACACTAACAGTTCATAAAGCGTGTCAGAAGGCCCAGAGATCCTTACTACGTCATCCGCTTATCACGTCCCAAAATCGGTGGTTTGGGATAGAAAATGGAAGAAGAATTACGGAGAAAATGAAGCTAGGCAGGAGTGAAACATATAGGAAAGGAGAGAAGAGGGTCCTGGTCTTGGGCTTAGTGATAAACAAGAAGAAACGTGCACTAAAGGGAGAAGAACAGAAAGGAGTTGTATATTGTGTTCCATGTATGAAGTGTGAGGCAGTGAATATGCGAGACACAAAAAAATAAATTAAAGGAAAGTCTTAAGCAAACACAAGGATTACATAAGATTGAAAGAGACAGGAATGCTTTTCACAAAAATGTACAGGAAGAAACGCATGATATAGACTGGGAAGGGGTGGAGATACTAGAACAAGAGGAAAGGATGTTTTTTTAGGAAGTGGAAAGGAGCTAGGATAATTAGGGAAACGGGAGATAAAGCTATGAACTGGAAAGGTGGCTTGAGCATAAATGAGGAATGGGAAGACATACTGGGAAGAGAATAGCGGAGAAAGTCTACCAGAAATGAGAGACTGTTGGATAGCTCCACTCCCCTTTGGTTATTTATTATTTAATGTGTTTTAAGTTTCCTTTGGATTTTCTGTTTATTATTTATTTGTTATATTTTTGGCCTATTTATTTACATTTATTTATTTTATTTTTAATTTAATTATTTATTTATTACGCATTTGTTTATTTAATACATTATTGTGCCTCGATTGTCTTTCCTTGTTATGTTGTTACCTGTTACAATTTCTGATAACGGTATAGTTGCTTAGGTGATGGAGCCTGTGATTGGCTACAATTTGTTTAGATTTGGAAAGTGAACGGATTCTGGGATGTGATTGGCGGATGACTTGGTAGGGATCTCTGGGCCTTCTGGCACGTTTTATGAACTGTTATTGTATTCCGATGTATCGTCTGAGGAAGATATTGTTAGAACATTGAAACCTTTACGCTATCTGTGTGTTTTTAAAATAAAGTTAAGGTTAAGGCACCTCGCTCCAGTTCCCCCATTTTTAACATTTTTCAAAATATTTAAAAAACTAAGAACGCTATAAACAATGTAAATTCATAACGCACTAGAACTTACAAATTACTATGAAATGCAATGGACAGCAATCTCGAAATCTTGTCGATTGATAAGTGCTTAGACTTCAATTAAATAATGACGTCATAATCTTTCAAAACGTATCACTCGTCAATGGATACGATCTCGAAATCGCTGTCCATTGCATTCTATAATAATTCGTAAGTTCTAGTGCACTATGAATTTTCATATTTGATAATACTCTTAGTTTTTTAAATACTTTGAAAAATGTTGAAAATGGGAGGGTTGGAGCGAATAACCCTCTTAAGTGTCAGATTGTTTTATTTAAATTAAAGATGGAAACTCGTAAAACATATTCAGCACAGGAGACATTACAGGAAATTGTTTTGCTTAAAACTACGGACAGTCTGTAGTACATACTTAACATATTTGTCTAAGTTGACTTCAAAACTATGCTTATTTTAGTTCTTATTCGAATCCAGTTAAGATAAGCAAGATCGCGCCGAGCACCTTAGTCCCTTAGTATTCATATGACACTGAGTATCGAATATTTTCTTTCGCTTTGTTTCGTTATTCATGACTATTGACGTCACAATTCCATTCCGGAAATACGTATTGGAATATCGCAACTAAGATGACTAGTTAAACCAAAAAACATGATAGTAGCACTAATGGCTAATCAAGTGTTTGTTAATACGCTTATGAGCTTGTGGTTAAGTCAGTTTCGAAAGGCTCTTCCAAACACACAACAAATGATTTTCACCAGCAATTATATCCACTAGAGAAACAGTATGTAACATGAAGTTATCAAGTATCCTGAAAAACAAGAGAAGCTACTCTTGAATACCCAATATGAGTTCGTCTTTTCAAATAACGAGCCATAGGAATAGATAGATCTTCTTCACCCCTTAAGTTAGAATAAAAAGGCAACAAGCATTCGATGGAATTTGACACTCGAATGGAGGAAAGAGATTTTTTTTTTTTTTATTTGGGGGACCCGCCTTCCACCCCTGTCTCTCTGCATTCTTTACACAAAATAGGTTGTGTACTTTCGGGGACGTACAGCACGAGCAGTTGTTCGCTCTCCCCATTTTGGGACAGGCTGTCCCTAGAGATTCTTGGATTGCCGGAATTCCGGCACTCCAAGAAGCTCCTATGTTCCTTCAGTTTAGACTTCAGGTGTTGCGGGACGGACTTTTAACCAGGCATCCAAGGTTCTCCTGGTCTTTAGTTCATGTTTAGAACATTTGCTTGGGGGGAGTTCCCTACCTACCATATTTGCAATTTTATTATAAAAGGAAACATCGATACATAACATTTAGGACAAACACATGGACAACACACGGACTTCACAATGACAACACAAACATGGACTTGATTCGGCATCTTCTTCTTTTGCTGCCCCTGCAACGAGATAAGAGAGGAATTTTAGGATCGGATTGCGCGTGGGAATGTTGTTTCGCCCACAAAGTTTTTCCGCTTCTCCTTCCTAGCCGTCTTCTTTACTGATATCTTCCTCTTCCTTACTCACCATAGGGTTTAGGTTGTTTTCACTTGCCACACTTTCACTCTCACTTCATTTGCACTTGTATTCCTTTGGGGATAGGGGGATTGGCAAATCATAGCCGTAGAAATGATGTTCTCCTACAAAGTTTGTATGCATCTACCTTTGTTATCCTTAGTAGGTTTCCCTCCATTTCCACCTTAGATTTCTCTTCTGATTTCCCTCTCCATCATTCACTCATTTGGTCACACATACACTAGGCTATTTTGCTGTACGCTTCCATTCCGGGTTCCGGAATGTAAGTATTGTTTGGATTATTTGTTGTTAAATATTTTGATTATTATATGTTTTACTATTTCACTACACTTTCCCGCCACCACATTTATTCAACACGCACACTATGAGCGTCTCTTGTGCCGGATTCCTGCACAAGGCACTCTAATTTGCCACTGGCTTCCAGCGACCAATTTCACTTTATTTGCTGATAATTCTAATTAGTTATTCTGTATAGTTTTATTTAGGCCACTTTTCGGTTGTCTTTAACACATCCGGATGGTTATTTGAACACGTTTCGATATATAATGTTCTTTCGAGATGCTTGCTCGGCACCCGCGCGACGCTGCACACACACGACACGCTCGCGCCTCACGAAACCCGTAATCGTTTATCTTCTATATTGAGTTTAATTATCCATATATCTATGTCATCCTTCCCCTCATAAATTTCTCTTTATAGTACCTTGAGATTTTTGATGTCAACTCCTGAAGTATCAAGGCGAGTTCCGGTGTTCGCAGGACCTCTGCCGTGTTTACATCCCTTATTCTATTTCTTAGGTCCAATACCAAATTTTCAGTTTCGGTACATCTTAGAACTATATGTTCTGGTGTAGCTATTGTATTGCAGGTATGACATAGATTATCTTCAACAAGTTTAAGTTCTCTTAGCTTCTGGCGGTATGGGCCGTGTCCCGTGAGGTAATGTATCATTCCTCCACTGGCTTCCAGTTGCACTTCCAATCTTCCAGCCACTTCCGGAAAGATACCAAAGAGTCTTCTTGCTTTCGGGCTGTTTTCCCAAAAACGTTGCCATGCACGGACTATTTCCCTTGTTAGTTCTTCTTTATTGTTGATTTCCGTACGTATGATTTCTCTTATTTTGTCGTTGTTGTTTTTTTTCAGCCAGTACATGGCTCCGTGTTGTTTAATTTGAAGATGCATCGGCAGGGTTGCGGTCGCTACCTGAAGTGCTTCCACCGGAGTGGTTCGATAGGCTCCAGTTAGCCTTATTAGCAATTGCCTTTGGGCTCTGTTCACTATTTGAGATTGTTTTATATCGTCCATCCGGTAGCTCCAGGCACTAGCGGCATAACACATTACTGCTCTAATCACTTGGTCGTGGTACAGCCTTATAATTTTTGTTGGTATTTTTAGTTCATTTGTGGCAATTGTTATAAGTTTATGGGTAATTTTAATTGCTTTATTCGTTACATTTGTTGTATGTTCCCTAAAATTTAGTTTTTCATCTACTATAAGGCCCAGATATTTATAATGTTTTTCTCTTTTTATTGATTTGTTATTAATTTTGATTATGGGTCCCCTGTTATAATTTAGCTTTCCTTTAAATAATACATACTTTGTTTTTTCTGCTGAGATAGTCAATTTGTTATTGCTGCACCACGTTACCATTTCGTTGACGATTGTATTCGCTTTTTGTTCCATATTAGTTCTACTACTACCTTTTAGTACGACCGCCAGATCGTCCGCATACCCTACCACAGTTTCCACCTCTTGCAGTCTACTTAGCATCTCCAGACATGGCTGGAATGTTATGTCCCAGAAAATGGGTCCTAGGAGTGACCCCTGGGGACAGCCCCTTGTGGGCGCCTTCCACACAACGCCATCAGCCGTGCTGACTTCAATTTTTCTATTTATGAAATAGTTATTAACAAGTTTCCATATGTCTGGATGTATCCTGAGATTTTTTAGTTCTTTTAATAGAGCAGGCCACCAGAGGTTATCAAATGCTCCTGATATATCGAAGAAGATACCCATTATATACTTGCAGTCTTCAGTCCGTATTTGCTTTATCTTCTCACATAGCTGGTTGATTGCGTCTTCCGTCGATTTGCCCTTTCGAAACCCAAATTGTAGTTTGCAATCTTCTAGATTTTCTCTTTTTTCGTTAATTCTCTTTGCTATAATTTTTTCGAAAATTTTGCTAAC